>MU742738.1:167217-185596 GCA_026770625.1 Nicotiana glauca
ATATATATATATATATATATATATATATATATATATATATATATATATATATATATAGAACGGATAATCTATGAGAAATTATTAAGGAAAAAACCCTACACGAGAAAACTATTTTTTTAAATTTTTTTTGGAGGGAAATCTAAAGAATAGACCAAAGGAAAATATTTTGAATTTTTCATTTAATATCCTGAATAAAAATTTCCAAACGAGAAATGGAAAAGATAAAAAAATATTTTTGGATTTCAGTTTTTGATTACCTAAGGGAGAAACTCTAAAGATAAATAAAAAATAAAGTAATATTTTATTTCTTCTATGTAGAATGTCCTAAAGTTCTAATGAAAATAAAAAGAATATTTTTTTATTTTATATATATTTCCCAAAGAAGAACCTCAAAAGAAACTCTTTTTTTTTAATTTTTGGAATTAATATCTTAAGAAAACTTCTAAAGAAGTATTAAAGAAAATTTTCTTTTTTTTTTTGAATTTTTAATCTTAATTACTAAAGGAAATATAAAAGTAAATTTTATTTTGAGTTCTATATATTAACTTCCTAAGGAGAATCACCTCAAAAGAAAATTTTTTTTCTTTTTTTTTTCTAATTTCTAGAATTAGTATTATAAAGAAAGCTTCTAATGGAAATATAAAACGCAAAATCTTTTTTTTTGTTTTTGGATTTTTGAGTTATAACACACTTTTTCAAATATAAAATAGGAAGTACAATAACAAAAGACTTGACATTACTGTACAAAACTAGAAGGTAAAAGACGACATAAAAAAAGTGATTCAAAAAATAAAAATAAAAAAATAATAAAAAAATAAAATCTCCTTAAACAACTCCTGAATGAGTGATCCTGACTGGATGATCCCGGGGTGTCTGTCATGATCAAACTCCGGTAAGTAGATCCACACATGTATGAGAAAATTAAGACCAAATAAAGTGAAAGACCTAGAACACTATATGAGACAATAACACTTCCTATTGGACGCATGCAAGACATGATTGAGACTATTTTTACAAAATGGCTTATGTGGCCAAAAGGTGGCTAGAAGTGTAAAATTTGGCTAAGATCCCGCGAAGCCAAGAACCTAAGACTTACTAGGAAGACCGGGTCCTATGTGGGTTGCCTACGTATCACGTCCCGAAAGAATCAAGTATGCGTAGTTCTGGCAGATTGGATACGGGCGAGAATTAAAAAAAAAACTAATTTAGAGAAAATACATTTTTTTACTCTTTTTTTTTTTTAAAAAAAAGATGAAACATGTAAACTCTTTTTGGTTTTTCTTTTTCCTTTTTTTATTTCTTTTTGAAAAATTGATGGGAAAGTGCAAAATCTTTTTTGATTTTTCATCATTTTTTTTCTTTTTTCTTAACAAAAATATGAAAGAAAAATATAACTGGGCCTACTTGATTTATTTTTATACGTAAACCTCTTTTCTTTCTCATTTACTCTCACACCTCATTGGTCCGCCAAATGACCCTTTTTATCCTTGAAGATTGCAACATGTAGCATATTATGATGCATCAAGATGGTCTTTTATTTTTTTGGGTACATTTGTCTTAGACGGACCCAACCCCTGTGTTAAGTCCCTAAGTCAAATGCACAGATGCAAATAAGTGTTCCTACTAGGGACCAGGCAAGAGGCTGAGTTATTCTTGGTTTTAAAACCTGGGCGTATTGTTTTAGACTGGGTGTACCCGAGCGGATAACTCGAGCTAGGGGGAGGGCTACGTACCGGGAACCAAAAGGCCATCCGGCTTTATAACTTGTCTGAACCTCTTTTCTAAATTAGGGTATGACACTAACAGAAAAGAAGTCACGCCAGCGTGCACTTCCCCGAAGATGAGAAGAGAAGGGTTTTGTAGCAATTTATATATAGTTCAAATTATATCAAAGCGGTAAAAATGGCATTTATCACATTAGGCCCAAACATGTAATACAAATCAGATAATAAATAAAAGCCAAATATAAAAGCTATTCTAAGCTTGATTTCTGAACCTTGAACCACAAGTTCTGGGTTCTTATCCCCAGCAGAGTCGCCAGAGCTGTCAAACCTTCTATTTTCTACCCCCCGAAGGGTATATAAAGGAGATTTTTCCAATTTAAGTGACAATCGAAACGTGATTATTTTATTTAAAATTCAGAGTCACCACTTGGAATAATTTATGGTGTCCCAAGTCACCGATTTTAAATCTCGAATCGAGGAAAGATTGGCTCTGTTTTACAGTACGCGAAATACAAAAATTCGAGTAAGGAATTCTATTATCCGGGAGAAGGTCACGACCCAACTCCACAATGGGTCATGAGGGCGCCTGACACCCTTGTTAGGCAAGCCAATGCGGAAACATTACAAAAATCCTTATGTTGCTTCTAATTAAAATTAAGTGGAATAAACACTTGACTTGAAATTTAACTAGAAGGATGAAATACTGTAAATAATGTAAGTACACAACCCCAAAATAATCGTCTACCAAGTGGTGTCACAAGCTACGAGCAACTAGTAGAATACACATCCAAAAGAATATCATACTATCCTACTGTTTGAATCTGAATAGATAGAAAATATAAATACAAAGGGAAGACTTCTTCGGTTGCGGGTCGACATGAAAAGAAAGCAGCTCACCGTAGAAGTCCCAAGTCCACTCAGGGATGCGCACTAGAATAATAGCCAGGTCCACCTGCCTCAGATCCTGTACATTTAAGTACAGAAGCGTAGCATGAGTACATAAATAATATGTACCTAGTGAGTATCCCGTCTAATCTCGAAGAGGTAGAGACGAGAGGTTGACTTGTTACTCACTAGGGCCAGATAATATTATAAATATAATTTTAACAATGAAGAATCTTTAATAGGAAATAGTTCACAACAAGGCATATAAGTCATATTCTCACCAGGATTCCGATTAATCAATTACTATAGTTATAATTATCAACTCAGTTCGGGCCGTGAAAAGCAATATCAATATTTAACACTCTCAGGCAAAGATATATAAGCATGCGTAAATATGCCAAGGTGACTGCCCTGATCCAATAGAAATAAACTGTGCACTTGCCGAGGGTCGATGGCGCACCTGTAGATGCATCTATTCATACCGAGGCGATCGACCCGATCCAAAAATAAGACGAAAATATCAACTATACACACAAGGCACATCAATAGTCATTAATGCCAGGCAAGACTTCAACAATTTTACAAGCATGTTTTTATTCCCTTTTTAAATCTCTAGCATATCCTAGGTGCTCGGAATAACAAGATAATATAAATATTTACACAAACAAGCATGATGTGGGTCCTAAACTACCCGAAAAATTACCATAGTAGTAGCTACGCACGGACTCTCGTCACCTAGCGCGTGCGTAGCCCCCATATTTAGCAAGAATTATTTGATTATAAATCCTACGAGGACAATTCCATCCTACAAGGTTAGAAAGGAGACTCACCTCGCTCCAAAGCGCACTTCCAATATCAAGAACAAGCCCAATCCCTTACTTCAAAGATGAACAATTCCAAACTAGTTAAACGGAGTAAGAACTAATTAATATAGGCTCACAAGATAAATTCCTAGCTATTTAAGCAATTCCTTAACCATTTACATGAATTTCCTAAATTCCAACCACGGGGCCACGTGCTCGGATTCCAGGATTTTTCGAAGGAAGTTGTTCTCTACAACCTAAGGATCATTAATATATCATTTCTAGTTCATTACATAGCATATTTCATGATTAAATCTTAGTTTTATTAAAATCCTAGGTCTAGCTCTAACCCTTGATTTTACTTAGTTTTTAGTGTTTAACCTACCTAATGTACATGTATTTAAACTAAGTATGAATGCGAATTACTTACCATACAATGTTATGTTGAAACACTCTATTTGGAAGCAACCAAATAACCCAAGTGTGGAGTGTGAAATGATAAAAATGGTGTTGAGTTTGAATTAAATAAAGGCCACTACCCAGCGATTTTCGCTTCTGCTTTTAGGGGACCGTATCTACGGTCCCGCACCTGAGAAAATGGAGCCGCACCTACGGTACTGGGCAAGGAGGGGGGGTTGGACCGCTTCTGCAGTCTAAGGCCCGCATATGCGGAACCGTTTCTACGGTTATTGGGCCGCTTCTGCGGCCCCCTTGGCATGGGCCTTTCCGCTTCTGCGATGGGCTGACTGCATATGCGGTCTCACTTCTGCGTTCCAAGAACCGCAGATGCGGTTATGACAGAAGCAGCAACTTCAGCTCTTCTTCAATTTTATTACTTCGCTCGAACCTCACTCGCTTGATGCTCGGGGCTCCCGAGCCCCACCCGAACATACCGACAAGTCTGATATCATGAGGCAGACCTACTCGAACCCTCGGAACTCCCAAAACAATGCTAAATCTTGGTATCACCCCCTAAAATCAAATGAATCAAACTATTGAATCTTCAAGTTCTTAATTCTCCTCTAACGGGTCAAAACGCCCTTAATCTACTCGGATTGGCACCAAATTTTATGGGCAAGTCTTAAACAACATTACAGACTTGTACCAAGCTTCGGAACAAAAATCCGAGCCCGATACCTAGGGAATTAATGATTACTTATTTTCTTTAATTCTTTAGAACTTTAATTAAACAATTTTAAATAGAAATTCATTACTCACGCTAGGACCTCGGAATTCGATTCCGGACGTACGCCCAGGTCCCATATTTTCCCGCGGATCCTCAGAAATTGTTAAATCACGAATCAAGGTCCATTTTCCCAAAATGTTGACCGAAGTCAAACTTGGTTTTTAAGAAAACCTTAAAGAAGCAAATGCACATATTTTTACCCAAAACTCTTCCAACTCCCAAACCAATCGCCCCCGCAAGTCGTAAATTAGTTAAAGCAAGCACGGGAGGCTTTATTTAGGGGAACGGGTTCTAAAATGCAAAACGACCAGTCGGGTCGTTACGTTCTCCACCTCTTAAACAAACGTTCGTCCTCGAACGGATATAGCAAAGTACCTGGCCTGCTGAATAAGTGGGGATATCTGCTTCGCATGTCCCCCTCGAACTCCCAGGTCGCCTCCTAGATCGGTTGGCCCCTCCACTAGACCCTCACTGCAGAAATCCTCTTGGATCTCAACTGACGATCCTGTCTATCAATAATGGCGACTGGCTCCTCCTCGTAGCCTAAGCTCTCATCTAGCCGAATGGTACTGAAGTCCAACACATGTGATAGGTCGGCATGATACTTCCGAAGCATCGATACATGAAAAACTGGATGAACTCCCGATAGACTCGGAGGTAGAGCAAGCTCATAGGCGACCCCTCCAACTCGCCTCAACATCTCAAAGGGACCAATAAACCTTGGGCTTAGCTTGCCCTTCTTCCCGAACCTCATAATGCCCTTCATCGGCGAGACTTTCCAGAGAACCTTCTCACCAATAATGAATGATACATCACGCGCCTTCTGGTCCGCATAACTCTTCTGTCCGGACTGCGCTGTGCGGAGCCTCCCCTGAATCGACTTTACCTTATCCAAGGCATCATGTACCAAATTTGTACCAAGTAACTTAGCATCACCAGGCTCAAACCACCCGATAGGAGAACGTCAACGTCGACCATATAAAGCCTCATACAGGGCCATCTCGATGCTGGACTGGTAGTTGTTGTTGTATGCAAACTCCGCCAAGGGCAAGAACTGGTCCCACAGCCCTCCAAAGTCGATCACACATGCTCTAAGCATATCCTCCAAGATGTGAACTGTCTGCTCCGACTGCTCGTCGGTCTGAGGATGGAATGTTGTGCTAAGCTCTACACGAGTCCTCAACTCACTCTGAACGGCTCTCCAGAAATGGGAAGTGAACTAAGGGCCCCTGTCTGAAATGATGGAAACCGACACACCGTATAATCGGACTATCTACCGAGTATAAATATGAGCATATCTCTCCGTTGTATAAGTAGTCGCCACAGGAATGAAATAGGCGGACTTGGTCAACCTATCCACAATGAACCATACTGAATCAACCTTCTGCAAAATCTGCGGCAACCCAACTACGAAATCTATAATGATGCGCTCCCACTTCCATTCCGGAATGGGCATCTGCTGAAGTAGTCCACCTAGCCTCTAGTGTTCATACTTGACCTGTTGGCAATTCAAACACTTAGTCACATACATCACTATGTCCTTCTTCATCCCCCGCCACCAGAAATGCTGCCTCAAATCACGATACATCTTTGTAACCCCCGGGTGGATAGAATACCGCGAACTGTGTGCCTCCTCTAGGATCCTCTCCCTCAGACCATCAACACTAGGAACACATAGATGACCCTGGATTCGCAAACCACCATCCTCGTCAATGAAAACCTCCCCGGTACCTCCCTAAATTACCATCTCTCTGAGAACTGCCAAATGTGCATCATCAAGTTATTAGGCCTTAATCTCCCCCAATAGCGAGGACTGAGAAACCACACATGCTAGAACTCGGCTGGACTATGAAATGTCCAACCTCACAAGTCTATTAGCCAAGGACTGGATGTACAGAGCTAAGGGCCTCTCCTCTATTGGAATGAATTCCAAACTACCCATACTCTCTGTCTTTCTGCTCAAGGCATCGCGACCATATTCGCCTTGACTGGATGATAAAGAATGGTAATGTCATAATCCTTTAGTAACTCAAGCCACCTGCGCTGCCTCAAATTAGGGTCCCTCTGCTTGAACAGATGCTGCAAGCTGTGGTGATCGGTATAAACCTCACAAGGCACCCCATACAAATAGTGCCTCCATATCTTAAGAGCACGAACAATTGCTGCCAACTCCAGATCGTGCATTGGGTACTTCTTCTCATGAATCTTCAGCTGACGCGAAGCATATGCAATAACTCGCCCTTCCTGCATCAACACACATCCTAAACCAACGCATGAAGCATCATAATATACTGTATACATCCCTACACCGGAAGGCGGCACAAGAACTAGTGTCGTAGTCAAAGTGGTCTTGACCTTCTGAAAGCTCTCCTCACAGTCATCGGACTAATGGAATGGAGCGCCCTTCTGGGTCAATCTGGTCAAAGGTGATGCAATGGATGAAAATCCCTGCACAAATCGACGATAATAACCTGTTAATCCCAAAAAACTCCTAATCTCGGTCACTGAAGTGGGACGTGGCAAACTCTAAACTGCCTCAATCTTCTTAGGATCCACCTTAATACCTTCTCCTGACACAACATGCCCCAAGAATGCCACTGACTCAAGCCAGAACTCACACTTGGAGAACTTGGCATATAGCTTCTACTCTCGCAAGGTCTGAAGCACTACCCTTAAATGTTGCTCGTGCTCCCCCAAGCTACGTGAGTATATCAAGATGTCGTCAATGAAGACGATAACAAAAGAGTCAATATAAGGCCTAAATACCGGATTCATCAAATCCATAAACGCCGTTGGGGCATTAGTCAAGCCGAAGGACATCACCAGAAACTCATAGTGGCTATATCTAGTCCTGAATGCAGTCTTCGAAACATCCGAGTCCCAAATCATCAGCTGATGATACCCTGACCTCAGGTCAATCATAGAGAACACCCTAGCTCCCTACAGTTGGTCGAACAAATCATCAATAATAGGCAACGGGTACTTGTTCTTAATGGTGACCTTGTTCAACTGGCGGTAATCAATGCACATCCGCATGGCCCCATCCTTCTTCTTCACAAATAGCACTGGTACGCCCTAAGGTGATACACTAGGCCTGACAAACCCCTTAGCTAACAACTCCTCTAACTGCTCCTTCTGCTCCTTCAACTTTTTAGGAGCCATATGGTATGGTGGAATAGATATAGGCTGAGCGCTTGGAGCCAAATCAATATCGCGATCCAGAGGCATGCCAGGAAGATCAGAAGGAAAAACATTGGCGAACTCTCGGACCATTAGAACTGAATCAATCATCGAAGACTCTGCAATGATGTCTCAAAGATAAGCTAGATAGTCCAGACACCCCTTCTCGACCATGTGCCGAGCCTTCAGGAAAGAAATAGCCCTGCTAGGCATATCAACTTCCACTCCAATATCGACGACCCTGGCATTACCAGTGAAACAGTCTTGGCATGGCAATCAAGGACGGCATGATATGGGGATAACCAATCCATGCCCAGGATGACCTTAAAATCAATCATATCGAGCAATAGAAGATCAGCTCTAGTCTCGAGACCACAGAAAGTGACCACACAGGACTGGTAGATCCGATCCACAACCACAGAATCACCCACAGGAGTGGATACATGAACAGGAGTGCCCAAAGGCTCAAGAGAAATAACCAGGAAACGAGCAAGCAGAGGTGATACATATGAGTAGGTAGACCCCGGATCAAACAATACCGAAGCATCTCTGCCACTAACAAAAATAATACATGTGTTGACGGCATATGAGGCCAATACATCTGGCCTGGTCGGAAGACAATAGAATCTAGATGGAGCACCAGCTGTCTGGCCTTGACATGATGGGGGTGTAGCTGGCTGACCTCTCCCTGTCTGGCCTCCACCTCTAGGACATCCCCTACACGTCTGCCCTCTACCTCTAGGTGGCTGGGCAGCTGGTGCTGAAATCATGGGCTGCTGACCCTGCTGCACTACCTTGCCCTGAAGTCTGGGGCAGTATCTCCTCATATGATCGGGATCTCCGCACTCGAAACAATAGCACGGGGCGGCGACCTTCTACCCTGATGGCTGACCCTGATGACCCATAGACCCGCTGGAAGAAGCCTGGATAGTCGGTGGGTGAGATGAACTCTCCAGCATGGCACTGAAATAAGAATCAGAAGGACCTTGGGGACCTGAATACCCACTGGAGGAACATTGAATAGCTGGCGGGCGGTAGGAAGTCTCTGGCGTAGCACTGAGACAGGGGTGTGCTGGGGCACACCGGGCAGGTAGCGGTGCTGAAACTGGTGGCCTACTAGGCTAGCCCCTCCCAAATTGACCTCTGCCCCTAGCTGGGGAACCTTTGAACCCACAGAGAAACTAGCTCTCTTATCCTACTGCATCTTCTCTCTACCCCTCTGGCGATATCCCTCAATCCGGCGAGCAACCTCGACCACTAACTGATACTCTATACCTATCTCCACCTCTCGAGCCATACTAAATCGAATCCCAGGTTGCATTCCAGCAACAAACCTCCGTACCCTCTCCGCATCTATAGGAAGTATCATGAGTGCATGGCGGGACAACTCGGAAAACCTCGCTTCATAGTCAGTCACAGACATCTGACCCTGCTCGAGCTGCTCAAACTGGTACCGTAGCTCCTCCCTCTCAAAGGGCGAGATATACCTATCCAAGAACAACTGTACAAACGGATCCCAAGCGATGGGAGAAGAACCTGCTGGCCTGCCAAGAACATGGGATTGCCACTATCTACGTGCCCTGCCCTTAAGCTGAAAAGCAGTGAAGTCGACTCCATGCGACTCCAATATCCTCATGTTGTGCATTCTGTCCCTGCACTTGTCTATGAAATCCTGAGCATCCTCATGACGCTCACCCCCGAAGACTGGAGTGTGAAGCCTTGTCCATCTGTCCAATAACTTCTGTGGATCACCATCCACGGTTGGCCTGGGCTGGAGTGTCACTGCAGTAACTGGCTGAGCCCCATCTGCGGGTAGTGCACCCGGAGTCTGATATACTGTAGCTACATGGTCTGGAGCCTGAGCAGTAGGGGTCTGGGCTCCCCCTCCTGCCTAGGAAGTGGCTGGGTCTGTTGGAAATAAACCAGCCTGAGTCATGGTGTCCACGAACCGTAATATACGGTCCATGACCTCCTGAAATCCTGGTGCTATCATGAAATCCACCGGGGTAGGCTCAGTTGCGGGCACCTAGCCCTGCTCCTCAATAATAGGATCCTCCACAGGATCTGCTCATGGTGCAACTGGAACGGCTCTTGGTCGCCCTCATCCCCTACCATGGGTCGTTGCCCTCCCCCCGCCTCTACCTCGACCTCTAGCAACGGAGGGGGGAGGGGGAGGGGGCATCTCCTCCCACGTCCGGAATGTTAGCGGTACGAGTCCTCACCATCTGTGAAAGAATATAAGAGGAAAATTTAATACACTAAGCACTGCACGACAGGAAATGTGTCACGGCCCCAAAATCCACTAAGAGTCGTGGTGGCGCCGGACACCTCTGTCAGGCCAGCCAACTAACTCATCAATTAATTCCTCTTTTAATATTTTTGAAAGTATAAGGTTTTTCCTTCCATTTTTATAACTAAAAGTTCACTACTAGAATTCAAATTTAAATAATAACAGTTAGAACAAATCTGTTGGAAACCCTCCTAGAAACTCGGTGTCACAAGTACATGAGTGACTACTGATAAGAGAAATAAAATACAACATCTGCCCGGAATACAGTGGGCAGAAAGTAAATATAGTACATTGGAAAGAACTACTCTAGTTGCGGTCGCCTCAATGATGCAACTCACCTAGTCCCAGCGTCATCCATGCTGCTACACCCAATAGGCTGCTAGAGGTGTATATATACCTGTGCAACAAAAATGCATAGAGGTGTAGTATGAGTACGTAATCAATGTGTACTCAGTGAGTATACCGCCTAATCCCGAAGGGGTAGAGACGACATGGCCAACTCCGACACTCACTAGAGGTCAATTAGCAATATTCTATAAGTGCGAGAATAATCATGGATTTGTATAAAAGTTTTGATTGTGAAGCCAGCAAATAGGTAAACACCTTCAACAATAAATCAAGGGCTTCTAAAGTCTGTTCTTTATTATCTTATCATTTTATGTCAAGTCACATAGGGTCAATTCCCCCTTTACAAATTTCCAAGTAACAGATAAACATGCGCAAATCATGCCGAGGTCGACGGACCGATCCAACAGAATGTAAATTGTGCACTGCCGAGGGTCGAGCGGCACGAACCATAGATGCATCTATTATCACCGAGGCATTTGGCCCATTCCATAATTAAACACATATCTTGCTCGCGAATCATCCATGCGACGCAGGCACACATAAAGTACATGCTCAATTAGTCAAATAAAAACTTATCGGGGAATATTTATTCAAATAAAACCAATTCTCCTTTAACAATTTAAGAAATAAATTTTAATTCTTTTAGATATTTACTTACTAATTCGATGTGAGTTAAGCAATTCAAGCTACCAATGTGTTCACAATTAATCCACGTACACATGCTTTTGGATCCTAACTACCCGGACAATAGCATAATAGTACCTATGCACGCACTCTCGTCACCTCGTGCGTACGTAGCCCCCACAAATAGGAGCGCATAATCAATTAATTCACCTTTGGGGTAAATTCCCCCTCACAAGATTAGGAAGGAGACTCACCTCGCTCCGAAGATCCACAACCGGCATTCTACATTCTTCCGAAGACTTGCACCAATGCACAATGCTCCAAAACTAGCCAATGATAATATAAATCCATTAATATATGCTAAATTATACTTTACAACCCAATTTATAACCATTCCTAACCCCGAACGAAAAGTTGACGAAAATGCCCTCGGGCCCACGTGCCCGGAATCCGAAATTTCTCGAAGATAAAGATTACCCATAACCTTAGGAACTCAAATATATTATTTTCTCTTAATTCCATACCCAAAATCATGGCTAAAATCCAAGATTATGATTTTCTAGGTTTTCAACCAAAACCCCAATTTTTACTCAAATTTCCATGCTTAAATCCGTATATAATTAATATATTCAACTTGAAAGTGATAGGGATAACTTACCTCCTCATTGATGATGAAAAATCTCTCTTGAAGCTCCCCAAAATCGCCCAAGCCATGATGAAAATGGGAGAAATGAACTCAAAAAAATTCGACTTAAAACAACCTCACTGCTCCAGCTATTTTCCCCTCTGCGAAAATATATACGCTTCCGCGCTTCCGCGCTTCCGCTTTTGCATAAGAAACTTCGCTCCTGCGATTCTGGGCTCCAGCCCACTTTCCGCTTCTGCGGACGGAAACCGCACATGAAGTTCCGCTTTTGCGGATTTTGGCCGCTTCCGCGATCAGCCCTGGCCGCCCATATTTTTGCTTCTGCGACATCCACTTCCGCAGATATGGTCCCGCTTCTGCGGAACCTTGACCGCATCTGTGGTCCCCAAACGTTTGATCAAATTCGATTTTGCGGCTCCCTTTATCGCTTCTGCAGGGCCGCTTCTGCGTTCCCCTTTCTGCAGAAGCAGAAATACCAGCAACCAGCAACTCAGCCTTTCCCAAAATCCATTTTCGATCTGTTAACCACCCGGAATCCACCCGAGGCCCCCGGGACCACAACCAATCTTACCAAACAATTCCAAAACACATTACGGACTTGCTAGAGGCTTCAAATCACAACAAACAACGCCAAAATCATGAATTACACCCCGATTCAAGCTTTATGAACTTTGAACCTTCCAACTTCCATTTCCGATGCTTAAACCTATCAAATCACGTCCGATTGACCTCAAATTTTGCACACAAGTCATATTTGATATTACGGACCTACTCCAACTTTCAGAATTGGATTCCGACCCCGATATCAAAAAGTCCACTTCCGGTCAGACTTCCCAAAAACCTTCAAATTTCTATCTCTAGCCAAATGGCTTCAAAATTACCTACGGACCTCCGAATTCACTTCTGATCGCGCTCCCAACTCCAGAATCACCATACGGAGCTACTCCCAGTCTCGAAATCCCAAACGGACATCGATAATGCTGAAATGCACTCCAAGCCAAACTTAAGAAATTCCTTCAAAAATGCTAACTTCCACAATAGGTGCCAAAATGCCCCCGGGTTATCCAAAACCTAATCCGGGCATACGCCCAAGTCCGAAATCATCATACGAACCTGCTGGAACCTTTGATCCTGATTCCGAGGTCGTTTACTCAAAATTCCAATCCTAGTTCAGTCTTTCAACATTAAGCTTCTCAAATGAGAATTTTCATTTAAATTTAACTCCGATCTTCCTGAATTTAAATTCCGACCATGCGAACAAGTTACAATACCTTAAATGAAGCCTCTCATGGACTCAGACTGCTGAACGGCGCGCTAGGGCTCAAAACAACCGATCAGATCATTACATTCTCTCCTACTTAAACATACGTTCGTCCTCGAACGTGCTGAGAACTATACTGAGGTAGTCTGAAATCACTGTTTAGCACCTCATGCAGCTTCCTGTGCTACCACTACTTAGTTGAGCACATTAGTTCGATAAATTCTGAAGATATTCCCTTTTTATTCAAGCAAATAAGCCTTAGAGCCCAATTCCAACATCCGGAATTCTATGCCAGGCCTGTTTCTAATCATACGATCACCGTATCAATCACTATACGTTGTACTCAAACATGACTCCACAACTCTGCTGAATTCACACTTTGCATCACTTTACTCATAGGACCACAATAACATTTCTGTTTGAATTAATCGAAATTCCACGAATCCGATGCTCCCATTGCACCTCATGACCTACATAGGTCTTACTCTAACTATTACAATACCTCCATGATGGATGAGATGCCGAAATTGATAATCAACTGTCGAGTCAACCAACCATCGAGTCTATACTTCTGACAAGAAACATTACCACATTCTGAACTAAATAATGATCTTCGCTCCTTAATATACTTCATATAATCAGATTGCACTGATCCTAAATCCCACAATCTCATCTTACCTAGTATGAACTGCTCGGTAATAAGCCACTCCGAATATGATCACAAGCCTCATATGACGCTACAATGTGCCAATAGGCCACCAATCCGAACACAACACAAACAGGAAATCGAGCTCTGGAAGGAATTACCTAACTCCCGCACTACTACGAACTTTCCTTAGAAATTAGGAAGCAGTACATACAAAATTAGCATACAAAAAACTACACTCATCATCACACTATCGCGGCGTGCAACCCGATCCACACAGCATAACCATGGCGGCGTGCCATCCGATCCTCACGATATAACTATGGCGGCATGCCACCCGATCCTTACAATATAACCATGGCGGCGTGCCACCCGATCCTCATAATATAACCATGGCGGCGTGCCACCCGATCCTCACATAGAACTTACATAAGGAGATACACATCGAGCTAATTTGCTGATTGCGATAAAATACCGAATCTAGGTCACAAGCACGCTAAGTGCATAATGCCATCCTTGAAGGGACATATAGCGCGATAAGCTACAAAACTAGAGCACAACTGAGGTGCGGTAGAAGATCTGAATCTAGGGAGCCATTTGCTCACAATACGACATTCCCACGAGGGTCATCAACACATACACAATTTCTCAGGCCGTCTCACAACTCACACGGCGCAATGTATCACTTCATGAAATATATGACAACGAGATGACACCCTGACTACTCCATAAGGAGCGCATTACTGAAATGAACACAACTGGCCTGTCGTAGAGCCCATATTCACATTTAAACCTATCCACCAGCCTCAAGTCGATCCTGATCACATCAAATTAAGCCAATACCCTTTCAAAGGTCCATACTAATTTCCTTCTTCTCATAACACACAAGAACAACCGTCATAACCGGAGCAAACCTCCTCGGTTTATAACCNATCTTTAGTCAAACAAGTGGCTACATGCCACACTAGTACAATGTTTCCATGGAACACGTTCCCACAATCTTCCATAACAATTAACTGGGTCTTACCTCCAACCCACCGACCGCACTAACGCTGATAAGCAATCAAGAATCATTAACCATGATACAAGCCCTCGTTACAAAACACAAATCTCAAGTGACGCTGAAGACAACCCCAACTTACTTTAATCATTCAACCCTTTCCTTGCTCATCCGAGTCCGTGACATCCTTGTCAACATTGAACTACAACCTTGATCCTCACTTCGTATTTCCATGCTACTCACTGCACCCAATGTGCCAACATACGGTAGAACATGATTTTTCATCATAAATCCGAAATCGTTAATATTTTAACACTTCATCATATACGAACTTTTCACTTAACTCATTTCGGGAGAATCATAGCAACACACAGGTAGTTTCCCATAACCGTAAGACATGCAAATCTCTAAATAGTGGTCTAAGCCACCCTAGCCCTTCCAGAATATGCTTCCACATAACAAGCCACAACAGAAGAAGGCCCCTGATAAATCATCAATCACGGCGGCCGACAGGCCTCACACATACCCTCACAATTCATACACGTAACTTGATCTCGTGGATCGAATTGATCACTGGCCCCAATATGCCAATTCAACTATGGCTAGTCAATTTACCTTCTTCCAATTCCTCCTTGCTTGCCTTAAAAATAAGACTAACTCCATTCAACACATAACATACTCCATCTACACTCACCCCAGGTGTCCTTGAATCACGAGACTAGGCTGTCTCAAATCCCACGAACTATTTCATACCTTTCAGATGCTACATCACAAGTCAAAATTTCATAGAACATCCAGCGCACCTTCTCATAAGCTGCTACAAAGCTTGATTCTTAACTGTACTTATAGGCTCGAAATCATTGAGCACCACACCTACCTTCTGAATCCACTAGGACCGTTATTGAGTGCCACCCACTCTGACTTGGTCCCGAATATAATTCACTCCATAAATCTTATAACACACGAATACTATCTCGGCGAAGCACCCGGCAAAATCACTTTCTCTGAAACTTGTATCCATACAAGGCATAAGTCCTGAACCTTTTTCCAAGTCCGAACATGAGCTCGAATTACCACTTATGGTCTTTTCTCATAGCTAAAATAATCCGTCAATATGCGAATAACTAGAAATCACGCAAGTAGTTAATCATACCACCCAATCACAAGCGGTGGGACTCTCCCACTTAGCTTGAAGCCATCATTTCACCATTCTTGAGTTCGCCCGACCTTTTTACCTCTTATTGACATAACCTCCCGTCATAAGTTATCAAAATTTCTCGAAATCTTCCTGTAAATCCCCATCTTTCATATTCTGAATCATTAACCACATTCGCACGACCGATCTCTTTGTTGAACAACCAATATAATTCTTTGCAGAAGCTTCGCCAACCACGTGACCGCTAACCTGCTCACGGGGAATAACCCACCTAGGCAAATCACCTCCTGATATCTTCCCACACCGCTACACGGGGTACATTCCCTATGACACCAATAGCCCATCCTGAGTCCGAGCTCACCTTCCAGTTGCACAAGTCCATTCACCCCACTCGGACATCAATTAAACGTACGGCAACATCCTTCCAAATTCAGGGTTATGCTGCACCCTCCTCCATTTTAAGCGGCTCATTTCCGTCATATCAATCTTCTGCCGCATAATAGTCCGTACTTCACATCATACCTGCAGTCTTCAATCACCAATCATTAAAATCCCCAACTCAATCCAAACTCTGTTTAAGGCGCGTAGTCATCCTACTACCAAGCCCATATGAAACACCCTCCACTCTCCCACTTTGGCGGGACTCATCTTTTTAATTAATCACTCGACCTTGCTCCTCATACTTGGTCTCCTAGAAGTTTTAAGCACTGCCTGACACTTCCTATATGTCCTTCCTCATACTTTGCTGCTCAATTGTTGCCTCAGATAAAATCTACCTTCGTGGCACTTGAACCCACCATTGTTACTAACTTTAAACCTTTCCAAAGGTCATCTTTATCGACCAGTTAACATTAGAAACTCAGATTCGATCTTAAACCACTGCACCATACAATATTCGACAGTCTTAGCTCCAATACTAGTTCACAATATCCTGCCATAAAGGCGAATTGTAGTAGATTATAACATCGACAAACTTAGTACGTCCAATTAGGACGACAGCACCCCAATGGAGAGGAGAAATCCACCATGTTTCATTACTTCCACCAGTCCACTTCTGACCACCACAGTTCGTTTGACTTCCGCTGCCGGGAATAAAATACTGAATCCCTTGATTACACACTGAGTAAACCTCCCTTCAATTCATTCACTGCCCCGACACATGGGCAAACATCCTACCATCACAACAACACTGCGAAAAATTGCTCATGAGCATCGCGGCAACCTGTGCCTAGCCTCAAGGCTCTTAGAAGTTATGTTACTGAGCTAAAACAATAGAATATCCCTCCAAAATGCGACCATAATAGCCCAACCAACTATACCGGGAAAATCATCCGGCACCACAATTGTAGTGCCATTTCAATTCTTCAAATTCTCGATTTATAACAAGCTCTCACGTTGCGTAAGATTGAGTGGAAAGGAATCAAAGGCATAAGCCTCAAAGGAATTGAACCGCACGATAAGGAAATCAAGAAGGGAAGTACTCCTAACAGTCCTGCAGCCTCCCGAGGATAAGTACAGATGTCTCCGTACTGATCCGCGAGACTCTACTAGACTTGCTCATGACTCGTGAGACCGATGGGAACCTAGTGTTCTGATACCATGTTGTCACGACCCCAAAATCCACTAAGAGTCGTGGTGGCGCCGGACACCTCTGTCACGCCAGCCAACTAACTCATCAATTAATTCCTCTTTTAATACTTTTGAATGTCTAAATTTTTTCCTTCCATTTTTATAAATAAAAGTTCACTACTAGAATTCAAATTTAAATAATAACAGTTAGAACAAATCCGTTGTAAACCCTCCCAGAAACCTGATGTCACAAGTACATGAGCGACTACTGATAAGAGAAATAAAATACAACATTCGCCCGGAATACAGTGGGCGGAAAGTAAATACAGCACAATGGAAGGAACTACTCTAGCTGCGGTCGCCTCAATGATGCAGCTCACCTAGTCCCAGCGTCATCCATGTTGCTACACCTAACAGGCTGCTAGAGGTGTATATATACATGTACAACAAAAATGCACAGAAGTGTAGTATGAGTACGTAATCAACGTGTACTCAGTGAGTATCCCGCCTAACCCCGAAAGGGTAGAGACGAGATGGCCAACTCCGACACTCACTAGAGGTCAATTAGCAATATTCTATAAGTGCGAGAATAATTATAGATTTGTATAAAAGTTCTGATTGTGAAGCCAACAAACAGGTAAACACCTTCAACAATAAATCAAGGGCTTCTAAAGTCTGTTCTTTATTATCTTATCAGTTTATGTCAAGCCACATAGGGCCAATTCCACCTTTACAAATTTCCAAGTAACAGATAAACATGCGCAAATCATGCCGAGGTCGATAGCCCGCTCCAACAGAATGTAAATTGTGCACTGCAGAGGGTCGAGCGGTACGAACCATAGATGCATCTATTATCACTGAGGCGTTCGGCACATTCCATAATTAAACACATATCCTACTCGCGAATCATCCATGCGACACAGGCACACATAAAGTACATGCTCAATCAGTCAAATAAGAACTTATCGGGGAATATTTATTCAAATAAAACCAATTCTCCTTTAACAATTTAAGAAATGAAGTTTAATTCTTTTAGAAATTTACTTACTAATTCGATGTGA
>MU742738.1:186899-266776 GCA_026770625.1 Nicotiana glauca
AATTCAAGCTACCAATGTGTTCACAATTAATCCACGTACGCATGCTTTAGGGTCCTAACTACCCGGACAATAGCATAATAGTAGCTACACATGGATTCTCTTCACCTCGTGCGTACGTAGCCACCACAAATAGGAGCACATAATCAATTACTTCACCTATGGGGTAAATTCCCCCTCACAAGATTAGGAAGGAGACTCACCTCGCTCCGAAGATCCACAACCGGCATTCTACATTCTTCCGAAGACTAGCACCAACGCACAATGCGCCAAAACTAGCCAACGATAATATAAATCCATTAATATATGCTAAATTATACTTTACAACCCAATTTATAACCATTCCTATCCCCGAACGAAAAGTTGACGAAAATGCCCTCGGGCCCACGTGCCCGGAATACGAAATTTCTCGAAGATAAAGATTACCCATAACCTTAGGAACTCAAATATATAATTTTCTCTTAATTCCATACCCAAAATCGTGGCTAAAATCCAAGATTATGATTTTCTAGGTTTTCAACCAAAACTCCAATTTTTACTCTAATTTCCATGCTCAAATCCGTATATAATTGATATATTCAACTCAAAAGTGATAGGGATAACTTACCTCCTCGTTGATGATGAAAACTCTCTCTTGAAGCTCCCCAAAATCGCCCAAGCCATGATGAAAATGGGAGAAATGAACTCAAAATTCGACTTAAAACAACCTCACTGCTCCAGCTATTTTCGCTTCTGCGAAAATATTTACGCTTCCGCACTTCCTCTTTTGCGGAAGAAACTTTGCTCTTGCGATTCTGGGCTCCAGCCCACTTTCCGCTTCTGCTGACGGCCAACCGCACATGCGGTTCCGCTTTTGCGGATTTTGGCCACTTTCGCGATCAGCCCTGGCCGCCCATATTTTCGCTTCTGCGACATCCACTTTCGCATCTGCGGTCCCCAAACTTTTGATCAAATCCACTTCTGTGGCTCCCTTTACCGCTTCTGCGGGGCCGCTTCTGCGGTCCCCTTTTCGCAGAAGCGAAAATACCAACAACGAGCAACTCAGCCTTTCCCAAAATCCATTTTCGATCCGTTAACCACCCGGAATCCACTCAAGGCCCTCGGGACCTCAACCAATCTTACCAACCAGTCCCAAAACACATTACGGACTTGCTCGAGGCCTCAAATCATAACAAACAATTCCAAAACCATGAATTACACCCCGATTCAAGCTTTATGAACTTTGAACCTTCCAACTTCCATTTCTGATGCTTAAACCTATCAAATCACGTCCGATTGACCTCAAATTTTGCACACAAGTCATATTTGATATTACAGACCTACTCCAACTTTCGGAATTGGATTCCGACCCCGATATCAAAAAGTCCACTTCCGGTCAAACTTCCCAAAAACCTTCAAATTTCTATCTTTAGCCAAATGGCTTTAAAATGACCTACGGACCTCCGAATTCACTTCCGTTCACGCTCCCAACTCTAGAATCATCATACGGAGCTACTCCCAGTCTTGGAATGCCAAACAGACATCGATAATGCTGAAATGCACTCCAAGCCAAACTGTCATGCCCCAAAACCGAGGGACACGACCGACGCTCAACCGGAGGACCCCAGTCAAGCGGACCTGGAATTGCCTTTCCTATCCCACGTGTTACCCCGTGACTCCAATATACATTATTCTTTTGAAATAGCAATTTAAGACTTAAGCATCAACTTACAACTTGAGTTTATTTCTACTTTTTATCATTTACAACATTTGATACCAAGTACTTGCAAAAATACATACAACATTTACCAACGTGAACCACGATTCCGAACCGTACAGTTACTACCCAAAATACTTTTAAATACCACCCACATTGTGTCTACGGAGCCTCTGTGAATACTAGGAACTCAACCAATACTTGCCGGCGACAAGGCCCCTGCTATACCTTACACAAAAACCAAAACAAGACTCCGGAATAAAAGCAGCTTGAGCCATGCAGGGCCCCGAGAAGAAAGGGACTCACCAATACAACTGACGGAGAGTGAAGGAGTGCTACTGCTGGTGGACTGGAGTACCTGCTATATAACCACCTACAGTCATAACACGAATGTAGCGCCCCCGGTAAAAGGGGCGTCAGTACATTTGAATTGTACTGGTATGTATGAAAAAACTTTACCCTAAGTAAACTCAAACCATATACAAGTAAAGATCAGTAATAGAATCAACAATCAAATACACATGAAAGGTACAATCAAGCCAAACAAGTTTACAATCTCTCCTTTTTCTCCTTTAACATTTTCACATCAATGATTTCACAATCTTTTTCATAATTTCATTTCAATAGTGATTTCGATCACTTTTCCACCCTTATTACCTCGGCCATCCTTATTATCTCGGCCACCACCACAACCCACACCTTATTACTTTGTGTTGGGGCGCGCAACCCGATCCTACCGTACAATTCACAATTCACAAACAACACAACGAAAACAAGAAATTAAAATAGAACAACAACAATAATTCTCAAAGAGCAACCACAAAAATTCACAAGAATTTCTATAGCTATCAATACCATTTCCATTATATTCAACAACTCATATGCAATTTAAGTCACCACAATAATTACCCACAGCAAGCCAAATATGTTATTACCACAGTTGTTCCAATTGCATCATTTATGATTTCCTTCCATCATTTGTTTCTCAACTCTTACCACATAACACTTTCACAATCACATTTGGTTTATTGCCAATTACTTACACCATTATATTGGGAAAACTTAACCAACAACGTTCAAGACATATTAATCACAAGAATTCATGAAATAGGCCATCTTGCCTTAACACCCGTGAAACAACCAAAATTTACAAATAGTCAACATAAATAACACGTACCAATTTCTTGTACTCCAAACAAGTTGACTTTACAAAGGTTAAAGTTATCCATACATACCTGGGATTTTACCCCTTAATGATACTACAATGTTCCAATACACTTAAGCAACTTCAATCTACAATACAATATTCAATATGACCAATATTAGTAACAAATTCCATAAATTATGCCATTTAGGCATATTATCAAATACCTTGTAGGTATAGATCTTTACGTCTCACAACCATAGTATTAGTTCATCCAACCATAACCACTAACCAATAATTTATTCCACCATCATTCCTAACCAATTTATAACTTCCAACAACATATGTATGTCCATTCGTTCATACGCAACCATCAACCTCCTTAATTAACCCATTTCATAATCTCTACAACCAACACAACCTAGGTTAGGCACTAATGGCTTTCAGTTATCATCCCAAGAGTTCTAATGTATATATATCATACATAAATAATTACCATAGAGTAGTTAGAGATGATAGACATACCTCTGGTAGTAAAAATCTTGAGAATCCTCACTTGTGGTGTTCTTGATAAATTCAAGGTTTTGAATGAAATTCTATGGATTTTACAGATTAATCCTTGTTAATATATGTGTTTAAGAGTAGTAATCAACTCAAAATACTCCAACAATCTTACGTTGGATCATAGTAATGAAGTTTGGGACGAAATCCCCTTGAGAGAGCAAGCCCTTGCTCCAAAAATAGCTTGTGAACCCTCTAGACCCGGTCTTGGGGTATTAAAAGTCTGTTCGTGTGCGACTTCGCACGCTCTTCGCGCGTCGGAAGCAGAATACTCCAAAAAATGCGCGACTTCGCGCGCTCTTCGCGCTAGTGACACTTTCTGAGTAAAATGGTCATAACTTTCTGTATAAACCTCCAAATGTCTAACGGTTTGTTGCGTTGGAAACTAGACTCATAGGGCTTTAATTTGATAGGTTGTGTGTCACACAAATCCTTATATAACTGGAGATATCATCGTTCAAAGTAAGGTATTGTGCGCACTCATTTACAGATTTCGTCTAATATGCAATTTTCTAACTTGGCTTAGACTTAGGCCTCTCCTTAGACCCCAAGTAACTTATAATAAGACTTATACACTTATTACCATATCCAATTTATATCCATAATATCATAAATCCTTATTTTCACACGAAATAAAATAATTTAGCCTACCTTGGCACGACGAAATCTTAAATTACTCGAAAAAAATTTCCGGGGCCTTACACAAACTTAAGAAATTCCTTCAAAAATCCTAACTTCCACAATAGACACCAAAACACTCCGAGGTTATCCAAAACCCAATCCAGGCATACGACCAAGTCCGAAATCATCATACGAACCTGCTGGAACCTTCAGATCATGATTCTGAGGTCGTTTACTCAAAATTCCGGTCCTAGTTCATTCTTTCAACTTTAAGCTTCTCAAATAAGAATTTTCATTTAAATTTAACTCCGATATTCTAGAATTTAAATTTCGACCATGCGAACAATTCACAATACCTAAAATGAAGCTGCTCATAGCCTCAGACTGTTGAACGACGTGCTAGGGATCAAAACAACCGGTCGGGTCTTTACAAAATGAATAAAGATTAGTCTTTCCTAATACCCTATAGCCTCTCAAAGATAAATAAAGACGTCTCCGTACCAATCAACAAGACTCTATCAGGTTTGCCCATAACTCGTGAGACCTACGTGAACCTAGTGCTCTGATACCATGTTGTCACAACCCAACTCCACAATGCATCATGAGGGCACCTGATACCCTTGCCAATGCGGAAACATTACAAAAATCCTTATGTTGCTTCTAATTAAAATTAAGCGAAATAAACACTTGACTTGAAATTTAATTAGAAGGACGAAATACTGTAAATAATGTGAGTACACAACCCCAAAATAATCGTCTACCAAGTGTGTGCCAGAACCTGGTGTCACAAGCTACGGGCAACTAGTAGAATACACATCCAAAAGAATATCATACTATCCTATAGTCTGAATCTGAATAGACAGAAAATATAAATACAAAGGGAAGACTTCTTCGGTTGCGGGTCGACATGAAGGGAAAACAGCTCACCGTAGAAGTCCCAAGTCCGCTCACGGATGTGCACCAGAATAATAGCCGGGTCCACCTACCTCAGATCCCGTACATTTAAGTACAGAAGCATAGCATGAGTACATAAACAATATGTACCCAGTGAGTATCCCGTGTAATCTCGAAGAGGTAGAGACGAGAGTTTGACTTGTTACTCACTAGGGCCAGATAATATTATAAATATAATTTTAACATTGAAGAATCTTTAATAGGCAACAATTCACAACAAGGCATATAAGTCATATTCTCACCAGGATTCCGATTAATCAATTACTACAGTTACAATTATCAACTCAGTTCAGGCCGTGAAAAAAATATCAATATTTAACTCTCTCAGGCAAAGCTAATATAAGAATGCGCAAATATGCTGAGGCGACGGACCGATCCAACAGAAATAAATTGTGCACTTGCCGAGGGTCGATGGCGCGCCTATAGATGCATCAATTCATACCGAGGCAATCATCCCAATCCACAAATAAGAAGAAAATATCAAGTATTCCAACAAGGCACATCAATAGTCATTAATGCCAGGCAAGACTTCAACAATTTTACAAGCATGTTTTTATTCCCTTTTTAAATCTCTAGCATATCCTAGGTGCTCGGAATAACAAGATAATATAAATATTTACACAAACAAGCATGATGTGGGTCCTAAACTACCCGAAAAATTACCATAGTAGTAGCTACGCACGGACTCTCGTCACCTAGCGCGTGCGTAGCCCCCATATTTAGCAAGAATTATTTGATTATAAATCCTACGAGGACAATTCCATCCTACAAGGTTAGAAAGGAGACTCACCTCGCTCCAAAGCGCACTTCCAATATCAAGAACAAGCCCAAGCCCTTACTTCGAAGCCAAACAATTCCAAACTAGTTAGACGGAGTAAGAACTAATTAATATAGGCTCACAAGATAAATTCCTAGCTATTTAAGCAATTCCCTAACCATTTACATGAATTTCCTAAATTTCAACCCCGGGACCACGTGCTCGGATTCCGTGATTTTTCGAAGGAAGTTGTTCTCTACAACCTAAGGATCATTAATATATCATTTCTAGTTCATTACATAGCAAATTTCATGATTAAATATTAGTTTTATTAAAACCCTAGGTCTAGCTCTAACTCTTGATTTTACTTAGTTTTTAGTGTTTAATCTACCTAATGTACATGTATTTAAACTAAGGATGAATGGGAATTACTTATCTTACAATGTTATGTTGAAACCCTCTCTTTGGAAGCACCCAAATCGCCCAAGTGTGGAGTGTGAAACGATAAAAATGGAGTTTAGTTCGAATTATATGAAGGCCACTACCCAGCGATTTCCGCTTCTGCAGTCCCGCACCTGCGAAAATGGAGCCGCACCTGCGGTACTGGGCAAGGGGGGTTGGACCGCTTCTGCAGTCTGAGGCCCGCGTATACGAAACCTCTTCTGCGGTTATTGGGCGGCTTCTGCGGCTCCCCTTGGCCTGGGCCTTTCCGCTTCTGCGATGGGCCGACCACATCTGCGGTCCCGCTTCTGCAATCCGAGAACCGCAGATGCGGTTATGACAGAAGCAGCAACTTCAGCTCTTCTTCAATTTTCCTACTTCGTTCGAACCTCGCTCGCTTAACGCTCGGGGCTTCTGGGGCCCGCCCGAACATACCGACAAGTCTAAAATCATGAGGCGGACCAACTCAAAACCTCGAAACTCCCAAAACAACACTAAATCTTGTTATCACCCCCTAAAATCAAATGAATCAAACTATTGAATCTTCAAGTTCTTAATTCTCCTCTAACAGGTCAAAACGCCCTTAAACTACTCGGATTGGCACCAAATTTTACGGGCAGTCTTAAACAACATTACTGACCTGTACCAAGCTCTAGAGCCAAAATCCGAGCCCGATAACTAGGGAATGAATGACTACTTAGTTTCTTTAATTCTTTAAAACTTCAATTAAACAATTTTAAATAGAAATTCATTACTCGGGCTAGGGACCTCAGAATTCGATTCCGTACCTTCGCCCAAGTCCCATATTTTCCCACGGACCCTCAAAAATTGCTAAATCACTAATCCAGGTCCGTTTTCCCAAAATGTTGACCGAAGTCAAACTTGGTTTTTAAGAAAACCTTAAAGAAGCAAATGGACACATTTTTACTCAAAACTCTTCCAACTCCCGAACCAATCGCTCCCGCAAGTCGTAAATTAGTTAAAGCAAGTATGGGAGGTTTTATTTAGGGGAACGGGGTTCTAAAATGCAAAATGACCAATCAGGTCGTTACATTCACCACCTCTTAAACAAATATTCGTCCTCGAACGGATATAGGAAAGTACCTGGCCTACTGAATAAGTGGGGATATTTGCTCCGCATGTCCTCCTCGGACTCCCTGGTCGCCTCCTCAATCGGTTGGCCCCTCCACTGGACCCTCACTGCAAAAATCCTCTTGGATCTCAACTGATGATCCTGTCTATCAATAATAGCTACTGGCTCCTCCTCGTAGCCCAAGCTCTCATCTAACCGAATGGTACTGAAGTCCAACACATGTGATAGGTCGGCATGATACTTCTGAAGCATCGATACATGAAAAATTGGATGAACTCCCGATAGACTCGGAGGTAGAGCAAGCTCATAGGCGACCCCTCCAACTCGCCTCAACATCTCAAAGGGACCAATAAACCTTGGGTTTAGCTTTCCCTTCTTCCCGAACCTCATAATGCCCTTCATCGGCGAGACTTTCAAGAGAACCTTCTCGCCAATCATGAATGATACATCACGCGCCTTCTGATTCGCGTAACTCTTCTGTCTGGACTGCGCTATGCGGAGCCTCCCCTGAATCGACTTTACCTTATCCAAGGCATCCTGTACCAAATTTGTACCAAGTAACTTAACATCACCAGGCTCAAACCACCCGATAGGAGAATGCCAATGTCGACCATATAAAGCCTCATACAGGGCCATCTTGATGCTGGACTGGTAGTTGTTGTTATATGCAAACTCCGCCAAGGGCAAGAACTGGTCCCACTGCCCTCCAATGTCGATGACACATGCTCTAAGAATATCCTCCAAGATCTGAATTGTTCGCTCCAACTGCCCGTCGGTCAGAGGATGGAATGTTGTGCTAAGCTCTACACGAGTCCCCAACTCACTCTGAACGGCTCTCCAGAAATGGGAAGTGAACTGAGGGCCCTTGTCTGATATGATGGAAATCGGCACACCGTGCAATCGGACTATCTCCCGAATATAAATCTGAGCATATCTCTCTGCTGTATAGGTATTCGGCACAGGTATGAAATGGGCCGACTTGGTCAACCAATCCATAATGACCCACACTGAATCAACCTTCCGCAAAGTCCACGGTAACCCAACTACGAAATCCATAGTGATGGGCTCCCACTTCCACTCTAGAACGGGCATCTGCTGAAGTAGGCCACCTGGCCTCTGATGTTCGTACTTGACCTACTGGTAATTGAAACACTTAGTCACATACTTCACTATGTCCTTTTTCATCCCTCGCCACCAGAAATGCTGCCTCAAATCACGATACATCTTTGTAACCCCCAGGTGGATAGAATGCCGCAAACTGTGTGCCTCCTCTAGGATCCTCTCCCTCAGACCATCAACATTAGGAACACATAGACGACCCTGGAGTCAAAAAATACCATCCTCGTCAATGGAAACCTCCCTGGTACCTCCATAAAGTACCGTCTCTCTGAGAACCGCCAAATGTGGATCATCAAGCTGTCGGGACTTTATCTCCCCCAATAGCGAGGACTGAGCAATCATACATGCTAGAACTCGGTTGGACTCTAAAATGTCTAACCTCACAAGTCTGTTAGCCAAGGACTGGCTGTCCAGAGCTAAGGGCCTCTCCTCTGCTGGAATGAATGCCTAGCAACCCATACTCTCCGCCTTTCTTCTCAAGGCATCCGCGACCACATTCGCCTTGCCTGGATGATAAAGAATGGTAATGTCATAATCCTTTAGTAACCCAAGCCACCAGCCTGCCTTAAATTAAGGTCCCTCTGCTTGAACAGATGCTGCAAGCTGCGGTGACCGGTATAAACCTCACAAGGCACTCCATACAAATAGTGCCTCCATATCTTAAGAGCATGAACAATCGGTGCCAACTCCAAATTGTGTACTAGGTAGTTCTTCTCATAAATCTTCAGCTGACGCGAAGCATATGCAATAACTCGCCCCTCCTGCACACACATCCCAAACCAATGCGTGAAGCTTCACAATATACTATATACATCCCTACACCGGAAGGCAACACAAGAACTGGTGTCGTAGTCAAAGCGATCTTGAGCTTCTGAAAGCTCTCCACAAAGTCATCGGACCAATGGAATGGAGCGCCCTTCTAGGTCAATCTGGTCAAAAGTGATGCAATGGATGAAAAGTCCTGCACAAATCGCCGATAATAACTTTTTAATCCCAGAAAACTCCTAATCTTAGTCACTGAAGTGGGACGTGGCCAACTCTGAACTGCCTCAATCTTCTTGGGATCCACCTTAATACCCTCTCCTGGCACAACATGCCCCAAGAATGCCACTGACTCAAGCCAAAACTCACACTTGGAGAACTTAGCATATAGCTTCTACTCTCGCAAGGTCTGAAGCACTGCCCTCAAATGCTGCTCGTGCTCCCCTGGGCTACATGAGTATATCAAGATGTTGTCAATGAAGACGATAACAAAGGAGTCAATATAAGGCCTGAATACCCGATTCATCAGATCCATAAACGCCACTGGGGCATTAGTCAAGCCGAAGCGCATCACTAGAAACTCATAGTGTCCATATCTAGCCCTGAATGCAGTCTTCGGAACATCCGAGTCAAAAATCTTCAGCTGATGATATCTTGACCTCAGGTCAATCTTAGGGGACCGCATCTGCAGTCCCGCTCATGTGAAAATAGAGCCGCACTTGCGGTACTGGGCAAGGGGTTTGGACCGCTTCTGCGATCTGAGGCCCGCATATGCGAAACCGCTTCTGCGGTTATTGGGCCACTTCTGCGGCTCCCCTTGGCCTGGGCCTTTCTGCTTCTGCGATGGCCTGATCGCATCTGCGGTCCCGCTTCTATGGTCCAAGAACCACAGATGCGATTATGACAGAAGTAGCAACTTCAGCTCTTCTTCAATTTTCCTACTTCGCTCAAACCTCGCTCGCTTGATGCTCGGGGCTCCCGAGCCCCACCCGAACATACCGACAAGTCTGAAATTACGAGACAAACCTACTCGAACCCTCGGAAGTCCCTAAACAACACTAAATCATGGTATCACTCCCTAAAACCAAATGAATCAAACTATTGAATCTTCAAGTTCTTAATTCTCCTCTAACGGATCAAAATGCCCTTAAACTACTCGGATTGGCACCAAATTTTACGGGCAAGTCTTAAACAATATTACGGATATGTACCAAGCTTCGAAACCAAAATCCAAGCCCGATACATAGGGAATCAATAATTACTTAGTTTCTTTAATTCTTTAAAACTTCAATTAAAAAATTTTAAATAGAAATTCATTACTCGGGCTAGGGACCTCGGAATTCGATTCCGGACATATGCACAGGTCCCATATTTTCCCACGGACTCTCAGTAATTGTTAAATCACGAATTCGGGTCTGTTTTCCTAAAATATTAACCGAAGTCAAACTTGGTTTTTAAGAAAACCTTAAAGAAGCAAATAGACATATTTTACTCAAAACTTTTCCAACTCCCGAACCAATCGCCCCCGTAAGTCGTAAATTAGTTAAAGCAAGCAG
Organism: Nicotiana glauca; assembly: GCA_026770625.1. Lineage (NCBI taxonomy): Eukaryota > Viridiplantae > Streptophyta > Magnoliopsida > Solanales > Solanaceae > Nicotiana > Nicotiana glauca. Next base: position 197,601 of record MU742738.1, read on the forward strand.
GGGAGGCTTTATTTAGGGTAACGGGGTTCTAAAACACAAAATGACCAGTCGGGTCATTACAGAAGGTGTTAGGCATTCACGGGTTTGTGGTTTTAGCATGGTCGCTCAACTGTTAATATTGGCCTAATTATCTGATTTTAAAACAACTTTGAAACTTATGTGCATTTTTATCCCTTTTAAAACCGCCTTTAATATTCTACGATTGTCTAACAACTAATTATTGGGTTACATATTACGAATCATGTTACGGGAACTGTACCCACGATCCATAACATATTTATTTTATTAATAAGATTAAATAGTGGTTGGGTCACACAAATGTACCCCGGATTTTTAGAAATTATGTACCACACCTGCATCACAGGAACCGTACCCGTAACTATGATAATTTTATAGTGCGACTAAAACAAACTACGAGCACTAATAATTTATTCAACTTTTAAACCCCAAACCAACTAATAACTTGTTCAAATCATTGGAGAAACTACACTAGAAGTACAAGCACAACAACCTGATAATCAAATCAGAGGTTCTTCGTATTTTCTTACTTGCTAATTGCCTCTTGGAACCCAGCTATTACCAACCCTTTTTTTACTTTTGACTGGGCCATGACCCAAAAGATGCATTTTATTGAGCTAGAAATCTTTTAGACATCTAATTATACTGAAACATCCCTCTTTACTAACAAAAAGACAAGAATTGTAGAGCTTATGCTCCGAAATGTATAATTCACAAACGGGTTCTATCTATATGCATATAGAAGGTTGAAATTACATTGGTATTAGAATCTTTACGTGTTGTGCGATACTTAACAGTATAATTTGAACCATCAGCCAGTAGTAAGTCAAAAACCTGCTTTATTGCTGCATTTTATTTAACGCATACATTGAGAAGCCTTTGATACAACGAACCAAAAATTGAGCTAATGACCTGAACCTCGAACCGGCGATTGAGCCTCAAACGGACATCGACGACCTCACACCAACCTCGGCTTAAAACTATTTTGCATGATTTTTTGAAGAAGCAGGCTGGTTTCTGGTGTGCTTTCGTGAATGGGAAAAGCAGAAGAAGCGACTGGGTTTATCCTCGCCGAATTTCGGCAGTAAAGAGTTGGCACTGGCTGCTTCTATCTCCGGCGAGTTCCAAGAGGTGTGAGAGGTGTGTGTAGTTGGGAGTTCAAACTCTGTGTTTTCTTCAGCTGGGGAATGGCTGTAGCACGGCTTCAATGGAGTCTAGGGTTTTCTTTGTGTTCTCTAGGTTAGTCGAGGAAGAAGAAGCATAGGCTGGAGGGGTCATGTTCTGCGGCTATGGCTGCTTCTTCAGATTTTTCTTTTTTATGTATATGTTATTCCTTAGGAAGATGAAGGAGTTCATGTATGGGGGATGGGGGATGTTGATGAAAACGGTGGATTTTTCTTTGCGTTAGGTCTAGGGTCTTCCCTTTTTGTAGGTTTTTTTAGGTTAATTTTATTTGTGTATTGTGCTGATGGGTTAAGGTTTGGGCTTTTGGGTTAATGGGCTAAGCGATTGCCTTAATTGGCTAAAAATAAGACTAAATTAGTCCAAAAATTTAATTTTATTCCCTCCTCCCTTTTTTTGTATGTAAAAATAATATAGCAAACAAGATAAACTATTAAAAATACTACTTAATCTTACTTAAAAAAGTAACTATTAAAATAACACTAACCGTTAAAACAAACATATTTTTGGTATTTTTTTTCAAGATTAAAAATGACTACAAAATATTAATGAAATTATTTCTTTGTAATTTTCTTTTTTTGTGATAAATAAAGTAAAAGGGTCAAACCTAGTTGAAATAACTATATTAGACCTAAACTAAGTATTTAAATGCTAAAATATGTAAAATCCTGGAGAGGGTCAAAAATCACATATCTACAACATGATATACAAAAATGATAATAGAACTTAGTGCAAGAAATAAATAAACAATCTTTTTATTGTAGGTAAGAACCAAATCATTTCCTCCATTTAACCAAGTAAGCTCTCCGCCGATGAAACAATGTCAAATATAAAGGGTTTCCAGTGTTATCACGATAAATTATGTCGAAGACGTATGGCCTGATCTAGATATACATAAACATAAATAGTGTGCACTTTCGAGGGTCGAATGGCACGAGCCATAGATGAATCTATTAACCTGCCGAGGCAAATGGCCCGCTCCCTGAGAGTAGTGGAAATTTACCCAGCTCGCTAAATATACTTGCTCGCAGTTGAACATAGATTTCGCAAGTTAACAATAAAATCCCTCATTTCTTTCCAACAAAAAGTATTCAACTAAAAATTTTTAACATCTTGAAATCCTCAATCTCAACACTATTCAAGGCAATTAGTAAGCACAATCAAATAACAATGTCAACAAAGCATGGTGTGAACCTAAAACTACCCGGACAAAAGCATGAACAATGTATGGACTCTCGTCATCTCGTGCATACGTAGCCCCGCACAAATAGAAATAAATATTAATTAAGTTCACCTATGGGGTTAATTCCCTCTTATAAGGTTAGAAAAGAGACTTACCTTGTCTCAAAGCCTACTTTTCTATCCAAGATTGTGCTCAAACCCTCAATTTGGTGCCAAACGACTCGAAACTAATCAAATGTTATATAAAATAGTCAATTTATGCTCAAAAGTTCATGTCCTAACTATTAAAGTGATTACCCAACCCCAGTTGAAGAATTCCAAAAATTCGCCCCCAGGCCCACATGCCCGGATTTGGAAATTTTAGAAGAAAATTGTTACCCATAACCTCATGAAGTCACATATATGGTTTTTATCAAATTTCATAATGATTTTCGTGGTCAAATCCCCTTTTTTTCTAAAACCTACGTCTCATATAAACCCTTGATTTCACCAATTTTTACATGTTAATGTACCCATAATCTATGTATTTAACTCATGTTCTTCTCAAAGTCTTAGATGAAAACCCCCTTCCAAGAACTCCAAATATTGCCGAAGAGATGAAAGAAAATAAGCTAAATGGCCTAAGTCCCACATTTAATAGAGTTTTGCTCATGTCACAGATGTCACGTTTGTGACACCTGGTTCGCAAATGCGAAGGTCGCAAATGCGAACCTGGGCTTCTACTGCCAATTTTGCATATGCGATCAAGGAGTCGCAAATGTGGGCATTGTTTAGGTTGTAAATGCGACCAAAGTGTTGCAAATGCAAACACTTCCCAGTTCAGGCTTCTTCGCAATTGTGAAGCCTTTCTCATAAATTTCGAACAAATTCTCACATTTGCGAGACCTGCAGCACCAGCAATGAAACACCAGAAAACTGAAGTTTTTCTCATACTTCTGAACGTCCTAATCTCACCCAAGCCCTCGAGGCTCCACACAATAAACCCACACAAGTCTACCAACATCATACAAACTCGCTCGCACAATCGAAACACTAAAATAACATTAAAAACCACGAATTGGATGCCAAAATGCATGGATTCACTCATGAACTCAAAAAACTTCTAAAAACACTTCCGTGCGTTCGATTCCAATCAAATCAACTCGGAATGATGCCAAATTTTGCATGCAAGTCTTAAGTGACACTGTGGAACTATTCCCAGTCTCAGAATCCCACTTAGACATCGGTATCACTAAAACCTACTCCAAACTAGATTTAAAGAACTTCAAAAACCTTCAAGGAACCAACTTTCACTATTAGGTGCTGAAACGCTCCCGGGTCACCCGAAACCTGATCTGAACATACATCCAAGTATAAAATCACATACGAACTTATTGGAACGGACAAATCGCGATCCCGTGGTTATTTGCTCAAAATGTTAACCGAAGTCAAACTTAGCCGTTTTAGCCAACTTTAAGGAACCAAATGTTCTGATTTCAACACAAACCCTTCCAAATCTCAGACTAACCATCCCTGCAAGTCATAAAATAGTAAAATCACCTATGTGAAGTCTTATTTAGAGGAACGTGGTTCTAAAAAGCAAAATGACCGATCGGGTCGTTACATTTTCTACCTCTTAAACAAACGTTCATCCTCGAGCGAGTTTAGAATCACAACTGGAGTGCTGAATAAGTGTGGATATTTACTCTGCATATCCTCCTCAGACTCCCAGGTTGCCTCCTCGACTTGTTGGCCCCTTCACTAATACCGCAGAAATCCTCTTGGATCTCAACTGGCGAACCTGCCTACAACAATGGTAACCGGCTCCTCCTCATAACCCAGGCTCTCATCTAACGGAATCGTGCTGAAGTCTAACACGTGTGACAAGTAGGCATGATACCTCCAGAGCATAGACACGTGGAAGACCGGATGAACTCCCAATAGACTGGGAGGTAAAGCAAGCTCATAAGCAACCTCTCCAACTCGCCTCAATACCTCAAATGGGCCTATAAACCTTAGTCTCAACTTGCCCTTCTTCCCGAACCTCATAATCCCTTTTATCGATGAGACTTTCAAGAGAACCTTCTCATCCATCATAAATGATACATCACGCGCCTTCTGATCTGCGTAACTCTTTTGTTTGGACTGTGCTGTGTCGAGTCACTCCTAAATCAACTTTACCTTTTCCAAGGCATCTTTCACCAAGTCAGTGCCATATAACTTAGCCTCGCCAGACTCAAACCACCCGATGGGAGAACAACATCACCGAACATATAAAGCCTCAAATGGAGTTATCTCAATGCTGGATTGATAACTGTTGTTCTAAGTAAACTCGACCAATGGCAGGAATTGATCCCACTGCCCTCCAAAGTCAATCACACATGCTCTGAGCATGTCCTCTAAGATCTGAATTGTCCACTCTGAATGCCCGTCGATCTGTTGATGAAATGTTGTGCTAAGCTCTACACGGGTTCCCAACTCACTCTGTACTTCTGTCTAGAAATGCGAAGTAAACTGAGGGCTTCTAACTAATATGATGGAAATAGGCACACCATTCCACCGTACTATCTCTTGAATATAAATCTAGGCCAACCTCTCTGAAGTATACGTAGTCACAATTGGAATGAAGTGTGCCGACTCGGTCAATCTGTCAACAATGACCCAAACTGCATCAAACTTCAGCAAGGTCCGTGGAAACTCGACTACGAAGTCCAAAGTGATGCACTCTCACTTCTACTAAGGTATAGCCATTTGCTAGTGTACGACACCTGGTCTCTGGTGCTCATACTTAACCTGCTGGTAGTTTAGGCATCTAGCTACATACTCAACTATGTCTTTCTTCATCCGCTGCCACCAATAATGCTGTCTCAGGTCACGATACATCTTCGTAACACCTGGATAAATGGAATATCAAGAACTTTGTGCCTCCTCTAGAATCCTCTCCCTCAAGCCATCAACATTAGGAACATATAGACGACCCTGGAGTTGCAGAAACCCATCCTCGCTGATAGAAACCTCTGTGGCACCACCCTGTAGTACCGTCTCTCTTAAAACCATCAAGTGCGGATCATCAAACTATCAAGCTTGGATCTACTGAAGACTGGAAAACAACACATGCAAGAACTCGACTGGGCTCTGAAATATCCAACATCAAAAGTCTGTTAGCAAAGGACTAAATGTCCAAAGTTAGTGGCCTCTCTCCTCCATTGAAATGAACTCCAAGCTACCTATACTCTCTGCCTTTCTTCTCAAGGCATTCCCGACCACACTCACCTTTCCCAGATGATAAAGAATGGTGATATCATAATCCTTCTATAATTCAAGCCATCTGCGCTGCCTTAAATTGAGATCCCTTTGCTTGAATAAATGCTGCAAGCTACAATGACCAATGTAAACCTCAAAGGACACCCCATAAAGATAATGCCTCCAGATCTTAAAAGCATGAACAATCGCGGCCAACTCCAAATTATGCACAGGATAATTCTTCTCTTAGGGCTTTAGCTGACATAAAGCATATGCAATCATTTGCCCCTCCTGCATCAATACACAACCCAAACCAATGCGTGAAGCGTAGCAATACATGGTATACATCCTCGAACTAGAAGGCAACACAAGAATTGGTGCTGTAGTCTAAGTTGTCTTAGGCTTCTGGAAGCTCGCCTCACAATCATCGGACCAACGAAACGGAGCACCCTTCTACGTCAGTCTAGTCAAAGGTGCAACAATAGATGAGAACCCTCCACAAACCAGCGATAATAACTTGATAACCCCAAGAAGCTCCTGATATCAATCACCGTAGTCGAACGAAGCCAACTCTGAACTGCCTCAATCTTCTTGGGATCTACCTTAATACCCCTGTCTAATACAACATGCCATAAGAATGCTACAGAATCTAGCCAAAACTCACACTTGGAGAATATAGCATATAACTTCTATTCTCGCAAGGTGTGCAGCTCCACTCTCAAATGCTACTTGTGCTCCTCTATGCTACGTGAGTAGATCAAAATGTCATCAATGAAGACAATGACAAACAAGTCAATATATAGCCTAAACACCCTGTTCATCCAATCCATAAATGTCGTTAGGCGTTAGTCAAGTCGAAAGACATCACTAGAAATGCAAAATGGCCAGATCTAGTATGGAAAGTAGTCTTTGGAACATTCGAGCCCAAATCTTCAACTGATAGTAACCCGATCTCAAGTCGATCTTAGAGAACACCCTAACACCCTGCAACTGGTCAAATAAATCATCAATATGCGGCAATGGCTACTTGTTCTAAGTGGTAACTTTGTTCAATTGGCGATAATCAATGCACATCTTCATAGTCCCATCTTTTTCCTTCACAAATAACACTGGTGCACCCTAAGGTGATACACTCGGCCTGGTAAACCTCTTTGCCAGCAACTCCTCAAGCTGCTCCTTCAACTCCTTCAACTCCTTCAACTCTTTTGGAGCCATACTATACAGTGGGATAGATATAGGCTGGGTACCTGGAGCCAATTCAATACAAGAATCGATATCACGATCTGGTGGCATGCCTGGAAGGTCAGAAGGAAACACATCGAAGAACTCCCGAACTACTGCTACTAAATCAATCGCCAGAGTCTCTGTAGTAGTTATTCGAGCATAAGCTAGATAAGCTAAACAACCCTTCTCGACCATATGTCAAGCCTTCAGAAAGAGATAACTCGATTGGATGTACTGACAGACGAACCCTTACACTCCAATTTAGGCAACTCTACATCGCTAAGGTAACAGTCTTGGCATGGAAATCAAGGATGGCATGATATGGGGATAACCAGTCCTTGCCCAGGATGACCTTAAAGTCGGTGATATCATGCAACAGAAGATCTGCTCTAATCTTATAGAAGTTACTTATGATTGAGAAATGGTGATAAGTGAGACGAGTAGGAGTTGAGTTGAGATTGGTTATGGCTGATTCTCCCTTGCCGGGACGTATATACTTGTACTGTTGAATTTCCCTTACCGGGATAGTATAGTTTATTATTGATCCCTTGCCGGGACTATTATTAGGATCACTGTTGATATTATATATAGATCGGGTTGCGCGCTGCAACATTATTATATATATATATATATATGGATTGGGTTGCATGCCGCAACAGATATTATATTAGATCGGGTTGCACGTTGCAATAGATATTATATTGGATTGGGTTGCATGCCGCAATAGATATTATATTGGATCGGGTTTCACGCTGCAATAGTTATATATATATGGATTGGGTTGCACGCCTCAACAATGTTAAATGATAAGTGGATCGGGTTGCGCACCGCAACAGTAGTATTATTGCTTGGTTGTAGATATTGAATTGTCCTTCCATATTTTATTAAGTTTCAGTTGGATTTGATATGTTCCACAAAGCATGCACCCCCTCTCATTTAAACTGTTTATTCCTATTTATTTTCTACCATATATTATATAACTACACAGGTTTATCTGGAGTCTCGTCCTAGCCTCGTCACTACCTCACCGGGGTTAGGCCAGACACTTACCAGCAAATTGGGTCGGTTGTACAGATACTACACTCTGCACTCTGTGCAGATACCAAGGTAGCACTATGACAGCAGCAGTAGTTCGGGAGCCAGCCTTCAGTCCACAAAGATCCCAAGGTAGTCCTGCAGGCGTCCGCAGGCCCGGCGTCTCTTCTATCAGCTATTATATTCTTTTTTCATTTGTATTCGAGACAGACTGTATTTATTTATTTAGGCATCTATATGTTGTACTCATAGACAGTCCGTGAATATTGTGACACCGATTTCTGGGTAGAGACAAATGTTAGCATTTTCGTACTGTTTGGCATTATATTACTCTTAAGTCTTCCACTACATTTTAACTTCTGCAATTATTTAAATATTGATCAACTGTTATTATAAGATGTTGATAAGGACTAAAATGAAAGAGTTAAGATTTCTAAATATTTGTATCTTGCCTAGATTTTACGAGTAGGCGCCATCACGACTCCTGAGGGTGGAAAATTTGGGTCGTGACAAGTTGGTATCAGAGTTCTAGGTTACATAGGTCTCACAATTCACGGATAAGCTTAGTAGATTCTGAGGGATCGGTACGGAGATGTCTGTATTTATCCCACGTAGGCTACAGAATTAGGAAAAAAACTTCACATTTGTTCTTTCTTGTCGTGCTGTTTAGTTTCCCATTACTAATTGAATTTCTACTCTGTTCTTTCGCAGATGGCGAGAACATGCACTTCCTCATCTACCGATCAGCAGCCCGAGCCCCTAGCAGTAGCTCCCACTAGGTTCAGTGGCCGAGGTCGAGGCCGTGCTAGAGGCTTAGGTAGGGGGAGAGCTTAACATAGGGAAGTAGCACCATAGCGGAGCCTCAAGTTGATTTTGATGACGAGGTTCCATCCCCAGCAATTCCAATGGGCCCAGCTCAGGTCCCAGAGGGGTTTATTGCTACCCCAGTTCTTCAGGATGCTCTAGTCCTTCTAGTGGGTCTTATGGAGAGTGTCACCAAGGCAGGTTTACTTTCTGTAGCACCAGCCATCTCTCAGGCTGGATGAGGAGCCCACACTCCTGCTACTCGCACACTGGAGTAGGTAGCTCCTCAATTTCAGACTCCAGTAGCTCAACCAGTCGGGGCACTTCATCCAGTTATGGTAGCTCAGACCGGCAATGGTGCAATCATGTCTGCTGATGCTTTATAGAGATTGGACAGGTTTACCAAGATCTTCACTACTACCTTCGGCGGTGCATCTACGGAGGATCCTCGGGATTACCTGGACAGCTGTCACGAGGTTTTTCGAAACATGGGTATTGTTGAGACCAATGGGGTTGATTTTACTATATTTTGCTTTTCTGGATCCGCCAAGACTTGGTGGAGGGATTATTGCTTAGCTAGACCAGTAGGTTCGCCACCTTGACTGGGAGCAGTTCACACAGCTATTTCTGGAGAAGTTTTTCCCTATTACACAGCGAGAGGCCTATCGAAGGCAGTTCGAGCGCCTTCAGTAGGGATCCATGACCGTCACCTAGTATGAGACCAAATTCATAGATTTGGCTCGCCATGCCCTTATTATACCTCCTACTGAGAGGGAGAAAGTGAGACGGTTTATTGATGGACTCATTCAGCTAATTCGTCTCCAGATGGCTAGGGAGACTGGAAGTGAGATATCCTTATATCCTTCCAGGAGGTGGCCAATGTGGCCCAAAAAGTTGAAATGGTACTATCACAGGGGAGTGGTCATGGAGCGGATAAGATGCCCCGTCATTCAGGGAGATCTAGTGGTACCTCATCTAGAGGCAGAGATTCATATGGTATAGGCCATCTGTAAGGCCCCGTTAAATCCCGACTCAAAAACCCAGATCCCATGGTGCCAAGTTAGGATCGTGTGTTAGAAATTAGTAAATATGCTTCGCGGTGAGCAAGCTCGCCGCTGCGCGAACCTTTTTGGATTGAATGATGTATTAAAAAGTTGAGAATAAGTTTCCAAAAAAATGCAAGAAATGCGGTCTAGAATGCGGTCGCATAATTGAAATGCGGACCGCATACCTGCCGCAGAGTGAGGCAGAATGTTGGATGAAATTGAAGTCAGAAATGTGGTCAAAATGCGATCGCATAAGTGAAATGCGGACCACATAGCTGCCGCAGAGTGAGGCAGAATGTTGGTTAAAATTGAAGTCGGAAATGCGGTCGAAATGCGGTCGCATAATCAAAATGCGGACCGCATAAGTCGCCGCATATTTTCCTAATTTGCGAAGGTCAGTTCTGCGGTGCACTTTGCGACCGCAGAACACGAATGCGAACCGCATTATTACCGCAGACCGAGTCAGAATGTTTAGTTTTTGGGGGAGCATTCTGCGGTCCATTATGCGGAACACATGTTAATTCTGCTGTCGCAGATGCGACCACATAGTTGACTCGGGGCTCCAATTTTCTAATTTTTAACCCTACTTCCCTATCGATATAGCCGGTATATTAGCTCATTTTGATCATTCATCTGAGCAATTCTAGAGAGAGTAAGAGGCTCCTTAGAGAGGGAAAATCTCTCATCAAATTATTCTATAAGATTGGGCTAAATCATTGAAGAAAATCAAGGAAAGGCTCCTAAATCTTCATCCCAAGAGGTAAGGCTCCATCACCTCAGCTCATATTTGTATACTTAGCCATATGGGGCCATTAGGGAAGTAATTCATGGGTATGAGAATGAATCTCTTGCATGCATGCCACCATAGAGTATTGGAAAGTAGTAAAATTAAAAAGGAGGCAATTGGGGGTATAACATGATAGAAATTCCTCACAAAAAGGGGCCTAAGATACAATGCACCTTTAGTGTTTGATGATATGCTCGAGCCAAGCTCGAACTTCAGTTTCATCTCTAATTCTCAATTTTTAATTCAAAATTTATTGCTCAATAGATTGAAGCTCTAAGAGTTCCGGAAAATTGTAAAAGAATAAGGAAAGGCTTTGTTGAGGTATGTATGGCTAAAACCCCCTTTTATTAGAAATCGAGCTCCGTTGGTGCTTACGAACGTGTGGTAAGAGTTGAATTGGCTAGTGTATTGATTGTTATTGCAAAATTAATTGATTTGCACATATCTATACATATTTTTGAAGGATGTGCCTCAATGTGAATAACGTGCCAATCTTGATAATTAGAGAATGACGGAAAGTATAGTTATTTGTTGAAATACTTGGGCTATAAGCCGACATTGAAACAAAGGATTTTTCATGCTAGCTATGTGCTCATTTATCTGTGATTTGTAACCTGAATTATCCTTGATATGNTGGATACCATGCCGTACACATGGTGGTAATGTGCCGATATTGGATTTCGGATAAGGTAAATGGAATATTGATTGTGAGTAATACCTCCAATGAGGTGACCTAGCTAGTCGGGTCGTGACCGGACTCCGCTCGAGATGGCGGTGGTGATGAGAATAGTGGTGAACATGTGACAAAATTGCCCTAATCGGTGTTGTGGAAATTGTATGAAGAATTATATGAATTGTTTCTTTGATTTGCCCGTATTAATTACTTATATCTATTTGATAGTTCTTTCTAGTAAAATGGTGTTTAGTTATACATACTAGTACAATTCAAATGTACTGACGCCCCTTTTGCAGGGGACGCTACATTCGTATTATGATTGTAGGTGGCTCCATAGCGGACAGTGCCGACCGTGTGTAGCGGAGCGTTCATTTACTCGAAGTCTTGGTGAGCCCCTTATTCTTCCATGGGGCTGTATGGTGTATCTTTTTTTATTACGGCTTCTCATTTTTTAGGTATAGTCGGGGCCTTGTTGCCGGCATAGTCATGCTTATCTGTTGTATCTTTAGAGGCTCCAAAGACACTAGGGTGGGTTATGTATGGTTTTTTTTTATTTTGGGAGTCCCCTATATGTATATGTTGTAATCCTAAAACTTGTGATCTCCTTAAGACGTGACTCTAATAGAATCCATGAAGCTAGCTTATGAACGACTAATTTTTATGATATAAAATGAACCAGTAATGTGGTATACACCGTGTATTATCGTTCAAAATAACCAAAGGCATGAGTTCTGCATTCATATTGAGTTGGGGTAGAAAGCGTTTAGTAAGGCTTTCTCAGTCGGGTTCACTTGATTGAGCACCGGTCGCGCCTCCCGAGGTTGGGGCATGACACCATCCTCTTAGGCCCTTTCAGTCAGCTCTTCAGGTTTCTCATAGTGCTTCAGGTGGTCGTGGTCCTCAGATGCAGTATTCTGATCAGCAGCCTTACAGTGCACCACCGATCCAGAGTTTCCAGAGTGGTCATTCAGGTCGCCAGGGTCAGTCTCAGTTTCCTCAACTCCAGCATTCAAGTGGATGTTATGAGTGTAGTGAGTATGGTCATATCTGGAGAGCTTGCCCGAGGTTGGTAGGTATTCAGTCGCAGCCGCAGGGTTTTCGTGCTATGGTTCCAGCACCAGGTGTTCCACTGACCGCCCAGCCAGCTAGAGGTAGGGGTAGAGGTGCTAGAGGTAGAGGTAAAGGATTTAGAGGTGGATCTCAGACCATTAGAGGTGGAGTCCAGTCAGCTGCAGGTCATCCCAGAGATGTAGCCCAGAGTGGTGGGGACCAGCCTCGATGTTATGCACTTAAAGTCAGGCCCAAGGTTGAGGCTTTAGATGCGGTTATCACAGGTACTATTCTGGTTTGTGATACAGATGCTTCAGTGTTATTTGATCCAGGGTCTACATACTCGTATGTGTCATCTTATTTTGCACCGTATCTGGTCATGCCTAGTGATTCCCTGAGTGTCTCTATATATGTGTCTATACCGGTGGGTGATTCTATCATGGTAGATCGAGTCCATTGTTCTTGTATTATGGTGATTAGGGGACTTGAGACTCGTGTAGATTTGTTACTTCTAGAAATGGTTGACTTTGATGCTATATTGGGGATGGACTGGTTATCACCTTACCACGCTATCTTGGACTGTCATGCCAAGATTGTGACTTTGGCCTTACCAGGTTTTCCTCGTTTAGAGTGGAGAGGGACTCCTGGTCATTCTACCTGCAGTGTTATATAGTATGTGAAGGCTCGGCATATATTCAAGAAGGGGTGTTTGGCCTATTTGGCATATGTTTGTGATTCTACTGTTGAGGTTCCCTTTATTGATTCTGCGCCCGTTGTTTGTGAGTTTCCTGAGGTATTCCCTTCAGACCAGGCGGGCATGCCACCCGACAGGGATATTAACATTTGCTTTGAAGTAGCTCTGGGCACTCAGCCCATTTCTATCTCGCAGTATCGTACGGCCCTGTTTGAGTTGAAAGAGTTAAAGGAGCAGTTGCAAGACTTGCTTGAGAAGGGTTTCATTAGACCTAGTGTTTCACCTTAGGGTGCGCCGGTGTTGTTTGTTATAAATAAGGATTGGTCAATGAGAATGTGTATTGATTACCGACAATTGAACAAGGTTACAATCAAGAATAAGTATCTACTGCGAGGATTGATGATTTATTCGATCAGTTTCAGGGTGCCAAGGTATTTTCAAAGATTGACTTGAGATCTGGCTACCATCAGTTGAGGATTAGGGCATCCGATGTCCCTAAGACAGCTTTCCGCACTCAGTACGGGCATTATGAGTTCTTGGTTATGTTGTTTGGTTTGACAAATGCCCCAGCAGCTTTTATGGATTTGATAAACCGAGTGTTCAGGCCTTATTTGGATTCATTCGTGATAGTCTTCATTGATGATATATTTATATATTCCCGCAGCCAGGAGGAGCACGAGCAGCACCTTAGAGTGGTTTCTATGGTTATATTAATCATTATTATGGATTCAAATGGAAGAAATCAAGATTTCTACAAAACCTTTCAAGAACAAAAATTTAAGATTTGGAGGTCCTATTTTTATCTGAATTTGAAAATTTGTATAGTTGAACTCGTATCGGAGTGGGTTAATTTTGTAAGTTTTGTCGGGTTCTGACACGTGGGCCCCACTGAAATTTTTATAAATTGAGAATTGGAGTATATTTTTGATTAATTTGCACATTGTTTGACTAGTTTCGGATTGAACGACACCAAATTGGGGCTTTAGAGCGAAATTTTGATCGGAAAGTGGGCTTTAAGATGGGGTAAGTGTCTTTTCTAACCTTGTAACGGGGAATTAACCTCATAGGTGAATTGATGTAATATGTTCTTCTACTTGTGGGGGCTACGTACGCACGAGGTGACGAGAGTCCGTATGTAGCTACTAATTATGCTTATGTTTGGGTAGTCTAAGACCCAAATCAATGTTATACTTGCAATACTTGCACCCTAATTGTTAATTTAATTACTTAGATCATATTGAAACTTGATAAAGGAATTTTAATAGCTTAAACTTCATTTTTCATGAGTTTTGAATGGGTCACATGACCATTGATGAGAATTGGTATTTCTTTGAATATTAACCCCTTAATAAATCTTGAATTAGATTTTTTAATTTATTTTCTCTTTTGTAGAGCGGTTTGAACACCTCGGTAGCAGATAGATACATCTATGGTTCATGTCATTCGACCCTCGGTAGTGTACAGTTTAAATATTTTATGTGTGATCGGGTCGTATGATCTCGGCATGACTTACGCATGATAAATCTTTGGAACTAATAATAATTGATATTACTTCATTGGATTGAGATATAAATTGTTAAATGATGAAAATAAATTTGGAAATTTTCTATTAGTATAATATCAGTATTTTATTGTTAGCCCATAGTAAGTGTCTGGGTCGACCCCTCGTCACTATTTCTTTGAGGTTATACTAGATACTTACTGGGTACGCGTTGATTTACGTATTCATACTACACTTGCTACACATTTTGTGTGGTACATATATATCTAGTAGTCTTGTGGGTGCAGAAGCGCGGCTATTGCCGGGACTTAGGTGAGCTGCATCCCATGTTGCAAATTCGCAGCACACAGAGTCTCCATTAGAGTTATTTACACTATCTTATCTAATTGTATTCCAGACAGATGTTATATTTTCACTATATATCCTAGTTGATGTACATGCACTTGTGACACCGGGTTTTAGGGTGATTTTGGGTTGTTCAGTATTGTAGTTATAAAAATATTATTATTTACTCAGTAAATTCTATCTTATACTATTTAATTGAAAGAAACTATGATTTTGAAAATACTAAAATAAGTAATTAAGTTAATCATTTATTTATTGGCTTGCTTGACAGCGGTGTTAGGCGCTATCACGACCTTTAATGGATTTTGGGCCGTGATAACATGGTATAAGAGCATTAGGTTCACTTAGGTTTCATGAATCATGAGAAATTTTGATAGAGTCTTGCGGATCGGTATAGAGACATCTGTACTTATCTTCGAGAGGCTACAGGGCTATTATGAGCACTTCTCTTATTGATTCCTCATCGTAAAATTTGATTCCTTCGAGGCTTATGCCTTTATTTCTTTCATATTCAGTCTTATGCGACATGAAGCGCCTATTATTAATTAGGGATCGAGGAATTTTAATGGTAATACAAATGTGGTGTAGGATGTTTCTCCCTGCGTAATTGGTTAGGCTATTATCTTTGCCTTGCAGAAGGATGTTCTGTCATTTCATCTCAGTATCAGTATTGCCTGTGGTTTTGAAGTTGGGCATTGAGTTTTATGATGATTCATGCATTGCTATTGCGCAGCGTTGGTGTAATGGTAGGATGCTTATTTATGGATCGCGGTAGGAATGACTAGATAAAAGAATTTCATATTTCATGACTTAGAGGTTCAATATTTAGTTCCGGTGGAGGAAAAGCAATCGGACTATGAATGCTCAGGTTTGGGTTGATAGAGTAACGAGACTTGGTAATTTAGAGCGTGGTAGAATTTTCGTCTATGATGTGGTGTCGTCATCCTTGTTGAATGCGTTAAGTTTTCCTGTGTTATAGTCTTCTTCAACTCGACTATGGAGTAGAGTTTTCTGAACTGGTGTTGGGGAAGCGGTTGTCAGAGGTCACAATGTGTTGTAGTTCAGAATCGAATCGGTGTTCCTAATATTGATGGCTCAAGGAATATGATCTTCAGAGCGGTTTAGAGTTGGTAGTGATCTATTGGTTCAAGTGCTACGGAGATGGATTTTGATTTAAGGCAACAACTGGCCACTTATGAGAAAGAACATGCGGGAGGTATCTTGTGGCGGTTAAATTTCTAAAAGGCCGAGTGTGAGAATCAGAAGTCGAGTAGTTGCTTAAAGGAGAGGGTTTAACCAAAGTGGGAGAGTAGCATATGGGTTCTGCAGTAGGATAGTTGCATGTCTTGAGGAACGTTTAGAGTGATTAGTGATCCATGGTAGACAGTGACTAGGTCTACGGACTTAATTTGAAATATTGGCTACTATACTGAGGAAGATTAGATACGACAGAAAGGAGTTTCTTGATATGAAATGGGATGCAACGTGACTTCGGAGTGGAATGTATTGTCACATCTTTAATTGATGTCAATGGGGAGTGGACGAATTTGTACAACTAGTGAATGAGCACGGACTCGGGATGGTTTACTGGTTTCGTAGTAATTGTACTTAGTGCAGCATCGTTGGAAGATGTCAGCATGGAATTTCCACAGGTGAGTTATCTCCTGTGAGAAGGTTAGCGGTTGTGTGATGATGAAAAAGCTTCTACGAAGAATTCTACTATCTATCCGGAAAGAGGTCGAATATGTAAATGTGGCTAGTGATTCAGAGCATTCATGAAATGATTAATAGGAAGATTTTGAAAATTTTGCAAGTCGATTATGCGAGTTCATGTCAATGAGGATGAAGAAATATTGGTGGGTTCCGGGGTTATGTAATTGTAGCTTCAAGCTAAGTAGGAGCGCCTACCATCTATGATTGGATTGCATAGTTGTCTACTTATGAGGTTTTCAGTTATCGGCGTATTTGGTGGGTTATTACGACTAAGGGAAAGGAAACATTAGTGGTAATTTGAGCAAAGGATTTGGGAAATGTGTGCTATAGTTGTCCTTATCGATTCATGTTCAAGCTTTGGGAAGACTCAGAGTTTATGCTTCATGTAGAGATGATGTACAAGGAAAGTGATTCAGCTGGGTGCTCCTTCGAGAGGGTGATCATGTGCTAGTAATTTGATGTATGAGTTTTAACGGCCACAGTAATTTGATTTATTAGGAGGCATTCGATTATAATGGCCTGTGTTGTATAGATGGATCCCGAAAGATTATGGTGGTTTAGATCACTACTTAGGGTTTGTATTTTCCGTTGTTATGCGAATTTAGTCACGTGTTGCAATGGTTCTCCTGAAATGAGTTAAGTGAAAGGTTTCTTGTGATGAAGTGTGTATCCTATTAGTGGTTTAGGAGTTATGATGGCATTCTTGTGCTCTCGCGTATGGTAAGATAGGTGCGATGAGCGGCATGAAATTTGAAAGTTGAGGATCGAGGTTGTAGTTTGGTACTGACAAGAATGTCACGAGCTCGGATAAGAAGGAACGGATTCAGATGTTTACAGTAAGCTAGTATTGTCTTTAGCATCACTTGATATTGGTGTCCCGAGTAAGAGGCTATTTCTTGATTTGCTTTAGAACATTTGTGTGGCCGGTGGTACAGATTTACAGACTTGTTACCTGGTGCGGAAGGTCATGGGAGCGTATCCTACAAGAAGATTGTATAAGTGTGACATGTAGTTCCTTGATTGATTAAAGATTGAAACAAAGTATGAAGATTATGGTACTATCATTAATGTTAGACTTTAGGCCGCGAAGGCGCTCTATTCATTTGGTTGTGAATTGTGGAAGTTTGTTCCGGATTCGATTGTTGTTCTTGGGTATCATGGGAAAAAGGTTATTGTGGGCCCTTGAACAGTTATTGACTAGTGTGGTACGATTAGAATCGGCTTGAGGTCCGTTGATGAATCTAAATGTGAGTGTGTGCTCTATATCGGGTCGGATGTGTTCATTTCAACATAGCATTGATTACAGAGGAGACTTTGGGATTTGGATGTTGTTTCTATGTTCAACTATTTCGAATAATCTCTATCGTGCCATGTGGTTTGTGAGACGATTTGATTATTCGCACTCGTATTGAGATCTTATGTGGTTGTGGTGTTGTGAGAGCAGGATGGCTCTCGAGATACGGGTCATTTATCATACCTTAGTCGTTCTTGAGTTTTGTAGCATATGGCACTATCTATCCTGGGATGGTATTATGCACTTAGCGTGCTTGTGATCGATATTCGGGCATTTCGTAGGTATGGGCATTATGTCTTGAAGGGTATTTACCTATTTATTTCTATGTTTGGATCGGGTGGAATGCCGCTACAGGTATCATGATTGGATCTGGTTGCACACCGCAACGGTATCATGTGTAGATCAAGTTGCACGCCGCAATAGTATCACACTGGATCGGGTTTCATACTGCAACAGTGAGATGTTAAGCACGATCCCTTATATGTATTTTGTGTGTCATGTTTCTTGCCTCGAAGAAAGGCTCATAGTAATTGATGGCCGTTTTATTCTCCAGGCGGGCTGGGTAGTTCTCTTCTAGAGTTCGTTCTTCCTTATGTGTCATATTCAAGTTGTATCCTGATGGCGTCATACGAAATCTGAGTTAGTGTTTGCGGTGGCTTATTGTCGGAGCAGCTTGTACTGGGGAGACGAGATTATTGAACCTGGGATCAGTGCGATCTGATTTATATAAGGCATATTAATGAGCAAATATCGTTAAGTAGGTCAAAATGAGATAATGGTTCTTGTCAAGAGGAGAGACTCAATGATAATTTGATTCGGCAGGTGGTTATGAATTTCTACATATCTCTTCCGGCATGGCAGAATTGCGAGAGTTGGAACAGGACTTACATGTGACATCAGGTGTGTTGTGGGCATTGAATTCGTGGAATCACGGCCATTGTTGTTAGAGAATGTTATTATGGTCATGTGAATTATGTAGTGCATGGTATAAGTTCAAAAAGGGTATACAATCATGTTTTGGTTCAAGGTGTAATGACTGATATGGTGCTCGTATGCTGAAAGCAGGCCTGACACATGATTTCGAATGTTGGAATTTTGCTCTAAGACTGATTTGACTAAATAAAAAGGGAGGATATTCAGACTGGCTTAAGCTAATATGCTCAACTTGGTTGTGGTAGCACGGATAGGTGCACAAGGTGTTAAATAGTGATTTTGGACATATCTGGAGCAGTTCTTAGCACGTTCGAGGACGGAAGTATGTTTAAGCGGGAGAGAATGTAACGACCCAACTGGTCGTTTTGAGCTCTAATGCGTCGTACGGCGGTTTGAGGCCTTGGTTAGCTTCACTTTAGGTATTATGACTTGTATGTATTGTCGGAATTGAATTTCGGAAAGTTCGGAGTCGATTTAGAAAGAAAATTCTCATTTCGGAAGCTTTAAGTTGGAAGAGTTGACTAAGGATTGAATTTTGGGTAAACGACCTCGGAATTGGAATTTGAAGGTTCCAATAGGTTCATATGATGATTTTGGATGTGGGCATATGTTTGGATCGTGTTTTGGGTGACCCAGGAGTATTTAGGTGCTTATTATTGAAAGTTAGCATTTTGGGAGAATTTCATAAGTTTGGGTTGAAGTGTATTTTAATGTTATCGGTGTCCGTTTGGGATTCCGAAAGTGGGAATAGCTCCATATGGTGATTATGTGTAACACCCCGTAAATTCGGCTTAGGTATGAATGAGTTAAAGGAGTATTAAGGTTAAATTTTGAACATGTGAAGTCCCATTGGGATAAGTATGGGTGAGAATAGTATTTCAAAATCAAGATAGAAAGTAAGGTGCGTAAGATTTGACAAAATCGACTAAGTTTGCAGAAGGTCTGTCTTATAGCAAATTATAGTGAAATTGTGTAAGGAATTGCAAAAACTCAAATCATGAAAGGTGTAGGCCTTTGAAATAGCTTTCCAACGATATATTATGGAGCCCGAACGGATCTCTATGAAAGAAGTTATGACCAAATTACTAAAGACATACCACCCAGTTATTTTGGCGGACAGCGAAGCAAGCTCGCTTCGCCAAAGTAGATGCGGATTTTTGTCTTCCCTTGAATGCAATAGACAGCGAAGCGAGGACAATTCGCTAGAGTAGAGGCGCCCCAGTCCCCAGCTCTTTTAAGCCAATTTTAGGGTTCATTTTTCCCTATTTTTTTTGGACGAATTTTGGGGTCTTCTCCCACCATCTCAAGACCTCCAACCTCTCCCATCTTCAAGGTAAGCAACCTCTATTAACTTGGTGTGAAATTCCATCACTCTTACACTAGTATTGATGAAATCTACTCATAAAACACATAGATCTTCAAGAAATTCCTTCAAGAACTCAAAGGAGAGTTTTGCAAGATTTCTTCCAAAAGGTAATCCTACACCCTTAGACTTACATGTATGAATTTATTATGGGTATATGAGTGTGAATTAAGTATTGGGACTCTTGGTATGGAGATTAGAAGTCATAAGTTCCCAATATAAATACCTAATTAGTGTAGATATTGGAAGGTGATTATTTGATGGAATTTTATTTGTTGGGTGTAGATAGATTGTCATACATATGATGTTGGAAGTTATAAATTGGTTAGTAATGATGATGGGATAAATTGTTGGTGAATGGTGATAGTTGGATGAACTAATTATATGGTGATGAGATGTAGAGATTTATGCCTACAAGGTGTTTGATAATATGCCTAAATGGCTTAAGTTATGGAATTTGTTACTAATATTGGTTCCATTTGATATTGCTATTGTAGATTGAAGGTTCTTAGTATTGTGGATCATTGTAGTAGCACTAAGGGGCGAAATTGAGGTATGTGAGGCTAACTCTCTATGTTTGGGAATTTTAATGACTCTCCCTATACTGCGTTACTTTTACGACGTTACCAATTGCCTCATAAATATAGTTAAGCCTAGTTCCTTGAATAGTTGTAGAACTTCTATTCTCTAGCTTCATAACTCGTTCATGACTTTCATTCCGAATGTTGTGAGCTCAATTCCTATTCAATATAGACTTGGGTTTGATTTCCCTGAGTCTCAGTGTAGCTTACTCAGCATGTCATAAACAGTTGAAGTTGCAGTGTTCATAATTAGTTCAAAAATACATGTCTCAGTCTAGTCATATTCACTATTCCAGTATTATGTAACTCAGTGTGATTCAGTATTTCATTATCATGTATTGCAATGTGATTCTTAGTTCCTGATTTTAAATTCCTGATTGTTGAACACCTGTATTTGGGCTTGAGGTCGTAGTTTATATGCTTTATGCATACTTGGGCCTGAGGCCGTAGTTTATGCTTTATGCATGTTTGGGACCGAGGCCGTAGTTTATGCTTTATGCATGTTTGGGCCCGAGGCCATAGTTAATTCTTTATGCATTTTTTGGCATGAGGCCGTAGTTATGTATACGTATACCTGGGCCTGAGGCCGTAGCTTGTGCACATATATATTGGGCCCGAGGTCGTAGCTTATTTAGATAAACAGGTTGTTCATCATTCAGAAGAGAGAGTATTCATATCCTTGCTTCCTTTGTTCAGTTAAGTTATCAGTTATCATTTCAGTTATCAGTTATCAGTTATCAGCGCAGCTATCATTACAGTTATCAGTTATCAACTATTAGTTGTCGTTTCAGTTTTTGTTTCAATTGTTATCATTTCAGTTATCAATTATCAATTCTCAGTTATCAGCATTTATAATTCTTTCTTTCAGTTGCTTTACATACCAATACAATTCAAATGTACTGACGTCCCTTTTGCCCGGGGCCTGCATATCACAATGTAGGTAATGATTTACAGGTTGATGATTTAGAGCGCTAGGATTCTCGTACCAGCTGTTTGGTGATCCCCAGTTCTTTCGGGGCATTATCATTACCTTTCGGTATTTCAGTATTTACATGCAGTTAGTGTTTTCAGTATTTCATTAGAGGCTTCATAGACTAGAGTAACAGTTACACAGAGTCACAGGCTTTTCATATTAAGCTATATTGGCTAAAAATATGTTTCAGAATTGTATTAGTATTTCCGCACTTTGATTTATATCATCTAGACTTTCAGTATATCAGCATGTGTTAGTTTATCTTCCGCATTCTGTATGTTATGATACCACATGTTGATTCAGCCAGCCAGTTGGTTTGCTCGGTCGCATATAGTCTGGCACCGCGTGTCATGTTACGTCCAGGCCCAGGATCAGGGCGTGACAAAGCTTGGTATCAGAGCACTAGGTTCAAGAGTCCTAAGGAGTCTATGAAGCCGTGTCTAGTGGAATTTCCTTTATATGTGTGTGTCGGCCACTCATATAAATGGTTAACTACCAGGACATTCAGGATTGTCTCACTTCTTTCTAATCTAGATCGTGCCATGAAGCTTAGAGCGATAGTTAACCTTCTCTTCCTATCAAATTCCAAACGTATTGGATGCCCAAGCAACGTGCGGGAAAAACCTAAGGTTCTAGAGAGGACAATTGCCCATTGGGTATATCTATGGAGTACATGTTGGTAACAAATGAGATTTGAGAGGTTGTTGAAAGTGGGATGTAATGGGTAGTAGTACAGATTAGAGCATAACCTAATCAGAAAGTACAAAAGCAGTTATTATGTTTTATGGTTGTCAGTTTATCTTATTACCAGTTAGCGGCCTTTCAGTTAGCATGTTTATACTTATTTAGTACGCTAGTATTCAGTTATATGTTTACCAAATATCCAATTTTTCGTGTATCAAAATTTCTGGAGACTTGTGAGTATACAGTGATGCATATGGATGCTCAAAGAAAATGTAAGTAATAGTGATTATAACGACATCTTTGCATGTTTTAGGTATTAAGACCCAAGACTCATCGGATGGTGCATAAAGTGATTTATTAGATGTGTATGGTAGTGTATCCGCTTCTCAGACCTCACGGTGTATTAGGTTAAGAATTCAACCGCAGCAGGCATAAATTGATCACTATAGTTTTGGACAAAAAATAGCCTAAGGGAAATATAGCTAAGAATAATACGATGTACGAAATGAGAACCAAGAGCAGGTGACATTGAATTTTAGGGAATGATTTTAAGTTGGTTAGATTTATTCAACTCATAACTAGAAAGTACCATGTTAGTAAATTTATATACGAAGTGGCTATTATTGTGAGATAAAAGATATGACAATTCCCCCTCTATATGATGTGACTATGTGTTTAGGCCAGAGGATTATAGTCTGAAGTGATTTTGAAGTGTATAGAAAGTTTGGGGTTAGATATTCCAATTTTGTTTAAGACAGATGAAATTTCTCTAAGTGTGATCCATGTGCATAGTTCAAAAAGAATAATAATTTACGGCAAGAGAATATGGTCAGATGATGAGGGAAGTTAGGATAAACCTTATGCTTCACTTTAGTTATTCAAAGCAGAGCAAGGAAACATGATGCTAGCAGGTGGTTAGTAAAAGAATAGTAAATAAGTTTTGAGTAAATACAGTGAATTAGCAATTTCAGCAGAGCTAGCAGAGGCAAGATTTGATTCACTTAGCCGGGTTAACTCTAGTGAGTGGATGATAGTTTGAAATATCGAACATGTGTTAGAACCCAAGCAGATTAAGTTAAACCCGAAGTAGAGTGACAGTGGAAAAAAAATAGCTAGTAGTAAAAGAGCAAGCAGTAGAAGAATAGCTTTTAGGAATTATCAAAATATGGTTTCTCCAAGATTGATGGTGTGAGCAGAGTTAAATTATTAAGATGGTGTATGATAGTTGTGGGTACATTAGTGTTCTATTAAGTGAATAGTTTAATTTTTCCTAGTAAGAAAGATTTCTCAGAAGTAAGTTGGAAGATGAGTCGTTATTGACGTAGAGTGAAAAGAATTGCAGAAAATAAGGAAAGTTAGTTGGACCCCAACAAAAAGAGAAGGATCCGCAAGTATAAGATCTTTGGTCTAAGGGGTGATGTGAAAATTTTCAGTAAGTCCAGTTAGAGATTTGAGACCCAAATAGTTAGCATGGAATATGAAAAAGAAGATCAGTTCGGTAATAAGGAAATTGTATAATTACCACAAGGAATAAGTCTAGCATGTGTAAGAAACACAAAGTGAGTAGAATGATCACCGAGCTTAATTATTGGTGATAAAGTGATCATAGAAAAGCTATAAAATCATGCCCAGTTATGTATTACGAGGGCAGTGCCATTGCACGAGACCCTTCCGAGTAGTGGTCAGAGACATAGCTCACAACAAGACTATAAGCGTTTTCAGGAAGTGCTTAGGAAGGTAGTCAAGTGTGGGAAGTATAGCTCATGAATGAGGTAGACAAGGGAACTATGTTGAAAGAAGTTCATTGCTTAGCCAAGGTAGGAGTTTGAGTTTCGGACACCAAAGATAGTGGAGTTGTTATCTAGAACAGGACATGTTCCTCCTTAGTAGCCGAAGTGAAGGAGAAACGGTTTGGTGATCCCTACTTATTGCAGCTGAAGGAAGGAATTCACAAACATAAGACTATGGCTTTTGAACAAGGGGGAGATGATAGTACTTTGAGGTACCCCGATAGATTATGTGTTCCAACCATAGATGGACTTAGTGAGGGAGGAAGATGTTAGAAGCCCATAATTTCAGGTATTCTATCCACCTAGGTTCCCCAAAGATGTATCATAATCTCAAGACTTATTGATGGAACAACATGAAAAAGAGGGTTGCAGACTTTGTGGCCAAGTGTCCGAATTATCAGCAAGTGAAAATCGAGCAATAGAAAGCCTAGTGTTCCACAAAATACACATATTTTTGATAAAATGAACTTTTAGAAGTTCTTTCAGAAAGGATTAGGCACAAGTTTTTCATCCTCGGCAAGATGGTCAGGCAGAGCGCGTTATTCAAA
The DNA here is from genome assembly GCA_026770625.1 of Nicotiana glauca. Lineage (NCBI taxonomy): Eukaryota > Viridiplantae > Streptophyta > Magnoliopsida > Solanales > Solanaceae > Nicotiana > Nicotiana glauca. Next base: position 222,246 of record MU742738.1, read on the forward strand.
TAGTAAAGGATATGTCCTTGATGTTAAAGGTAATTGGGATGATCACATACCTCTCATTGACCTTGCTAATAATAACACCTACCATTCTAACATCAAGATGGCAAGTGTGAGACTCTGTATGGATGAAGGTGTAGATCGCCAATTGGTTGGTCCAAAGTTGGTGAAGAGGAGTCGTTGAGACCAAATTTAGTCTATCAGGCAATGGAGAAAATTAAATTGATTTTAGAGCATTTCAAGAAAACTCAGAGCCGCCAAAAGTCCTATTCGAGCATGCGGCATAGAAACCTAGAGTTTTAAGTTGATGATGGGATGTTTCTGAAAGTTTCGCTTATCAAAAGCGTTATGAGATTTGGGAAGAAGGGGAAGCATAGTCACTGCTATAGTGGGACATATAGATTCTTACGAAGGATCAGTCAATTAGCTCATGAGTTGGAGTTGCCACCATAATTCGTGGTGGTACAACCAGTATTTCATGTGTCATGTTATAACATTCAAGTTCAGTACTCAGATACTCATGTCAGTTAGTACTCAAATACCCAAGTCAAATCAATACTCAACTACTCATGTTAGTCCAATACTTAGACATTCATCCCAGCTTAGTACTCAAATTACTCAAATATTCGTGCCAGTTCAATATTCATATATCCATGTTAGTTTAGTATTCACATATCCATGGCAGACTAATATTCAGTCAATGCAGTAGTCATTCAGTTCAGTATCTCAATAGTTCAATAATCATGTGTGCATTCAGTTTAGTATAAAAGTGTTAATTAAAGTTCATGTTTCCATTATACCCGTGTAAGGTCCGGAGCAAGCAGAAGTTACAGTCAGGACAATCATTCGAGGACGAATGATCCCAAGGGGGAGATAATGTAACACCCCGTAAATTTGGCTAAGGTATGAATGAGTTAAAGGAGTATTAAAGTTATATTTTGAACATGTGAAGTCCCATCGGGATGAGTATGGGTGATAATAGTATTTCAAAATCAAGATGGAAAATAAGGTGCGCAAGATTTGACAAAATCGACTAAGTTTGAAGAAGGTCTGTCTTACAGAAAATTCAAGTGAAAATGTGTAAGGAATTGGGGAAAACGCAAGCATAAAAGTTGTAGGCCTTTGAAATAGCTTTCCAATGATATATTATGGAGCCCGAACGGATCTCTGTGGAAGAAGTTATGACCACATTACTAAAGACATACCACCCAGTTATTTTGGCGGACAGCGAAGCGAGCGAGCTTCGCCAAAGTAGACGCGGATTTTTGTCTTCCCTTGAATGCAATGGACAGCGAAGCAAGGACACTTCGCTAGGGTAGACGTGCCCCAGTCCCCAGCTCTTTTAAGCCAATTTTAGGATTCATTTTTCCCTATTTCTTTTGGACAAATTTTGGGGTCTTCTCCCACCCCCTCAAGACCTCCAACCCCTCCCATCTTCAAGGTAAGCAATCTCCATTAACTTGGTGTGAAATTCCATCATTCTTACACTAGTATTGATGAAATCTACTCATAAAAACACATAGATCTTCAAGAAATTCCTTCAAGAACTCAAAGGAGGGTTTTGAAAGATTTCTTCCAAAAGGTAATCCTACACCCTTAGACGTACATGTATGAATTTATTATGGGTATATGAGTGTGAATTAAGTATTGGGACTCGCGGTGTGGTGATTAGAAGCCATATGTTCCCAATATAAATACATAATTAGTGTAGAGATTGGAAGGTGATTATTTGATGGAATTTTATTGGTTGGGTGTAGATAGATTGCCATACATGTAATGTTGGAAGTTATAAATTGGTTAGTCATGATGGTGGGATAAATTGTTGGTGAATAGTGATAGTTGGATGAACTAATTATATGGTGATGAGATGTAGAGATTTATGCCTACAAGGTGTTTGATAATATGCCTAAATGGCTTAAGTTATTTAATTTGTTACTAATATTAGTTCCATTGGATATTGCTATTGTAGATTGGAGGTTCTTAGTATTGTGGATCATTGTAGTAGCACTAAGGGGTGAAATTTAGGTATGTGTGGGAATTTTAATGATTCTCCCTACACTGCGTTTCTTTTACGATGTTACCAATTGCCTCAGAAATATAGTTAAGCCTAGTTCCTTGAATAGTTGTAGAACTTCTATTCTCTAGCTTCATAACTCGTTCATGACTTTCATTCTGAACGTTGTGAGCTCAGTTCGTATTCAATATAGACTTGAGTTTGATTTTCCTGAGTCTCAGTATAGCTTAATCAGAATGTCATAAACAGTTGAAGTTTCAGTGTTCATAATCAGTTCAAGAATACATATCTCAGTCTAGTCATATTCATTATTCCAGTATTATGTAACTCAGTGTGATTCAGTATTTCATTATCATGTATTGCAATATGATTCTCGGTTCCTGATTTTAAATTCCTGAATGTTGAACACCTGTATTTGAGCCTGAGATTGTAGTTTATATGCTTTATGCATACTTGGGCCTAAGGCCTTTATGCTTTATGCATGTTTGGGCCTGAGGCTGTAGTTTATGCTTTATGCATGTTTGGGCCCGTGGCCGCAGTTTATGCTTTATGCATTTTTGGGCCTAAGGCCGTAGTTATGTATACGTATACTTGGGCCTGAGGTTGTAGCTTGTACACATATATATTGGGCCCGAGGCTGTAGCTTATTCAGATAAACAGGTTGTTCATCATTCAGAAGAGGGAGTATTCATATCCTTACTTCCTTTGTTCAGTTCAGTTATCAGTTATCATTTCAGTTATTAGTTATCATTTCAGTTATCAATTATCAGCTCAGCTATCATTTCAGTTATCAGTTATCATTTCAGTTATCAGTTATCAGTTATCAGCTATCAGCTGTCGTTTCAGTTTCTGTTTCAATAGTTATCATTTCAATTATCAATTATCAATTATCAATTCTCAGTTATCACCATTTATAATTCTTTCTTTCAGTTGATTTACATATCAGTACAATTCAAATGTGCTGATGTCCCTTTTGCCCAGGGCCTCCATCTCACAATGCAGGTAATGATTTACTGGTTGGTGATTCAGAGCGCTAGGATTCTCGTACCAGCTGTTTGGTGATCCCCAATTCTTTTGTGGCATTATCATTACCTTTCGATCTTTTAGTATTTACATACAGTTAGTGTTTTCAGTACTTCATTAGAGGCTTCATAGACTAGAGTAACAGTTACACAGAGTTACAGGCTTTTCATATTAAGCTATGTTGGCTACAAATATGTTTCAAGATTGTATTAGTATTTCCGCACTTTGATTTATATCATCCAGACTTTCAGTATATCAGCATGTGTTAGTTTATCTTCTGTATTCAGTATGTTATGATACCACGTGTTGATTCAGCTAGCCAGTTGGTTTGCTCGATCACATGTAGTCAAGCACCGAATGATGTGTTACGTCCAGGCCCAGGTTCGGGGCATGACATTCTGGTCTTCAAAGCGCGTCCATATGTGGATTTGTAGGTCTGTAGGTCATTTCAGGGTTGTTTGGAAAAAGCTAAAAGTTTAAGGTTTTTGGAAGTTTGACCGGGAGTGGACTTTGTGATCGGGGTTGAATTCTGATTTTGGAACTATGAGTAGGTCTGTAATATCAATTATGACTTGTGTGCAAAATTTGAGGTCAATCGGAATTGATTTGATAGATTTCGGCATTGAACGTAGAAGTTGGAATTTCTTAGTTTCATTAGGCTAGAATTTGTGGTGTGATTCATGTTCTTAGCGTTGTTTGATATGATTTGAGTCCTCGACCAAGTCCGTGCTATGTTTTGAGACTTACTGGTATGTTCGTACGGTCTCCCGATGGGCTCGGGTGAGATTCGGGGTGATTTTGAACCATTTCTAGGCCATTTTTAGCCGCTGGTTTTTAGCTACAGCAATGTGTAATGCGACCGCGGGGAATTGGTCACGATCATGATAAGTAAAATGGTAGAAATTGGCCAATGATCCGCGATCGCGGAAAACATCTTGTGATCGCGTAGAGGAAAGTTTCTGCGGCACTGACCCCGCTTTGGAAGCTTGTATCTCGCAATCTATAAGAAATTTGGAGATGATCCATAAAAGAAAGTTGTAGCCCTTTATGTCTAGTTTTCAAAAAACCCAAACCATTAGGCATCTTTAGTTGTGTACAAAAACATATGATTGATACACTACAGCCTATCCGAAAAGAGTTTGGAAATCGCAAAGAAGAAATTTGTGTTTCATAGGGCTGACTTAAGCAACTTATATCTCGTAATCTATAAGAAAGTGGGAGATGATAACAGAATTAAAGTTGTAGCCCCTAGTGTGTAATTTTCAAAAAGTTACACCATTTGTAATTTGCAGTTTTATACAAAAAAGTTATGACCATTATACTAGAGGCTATCCGGAAGACCTGGGCACTTGTTCTTTGCAAACGCGAGCATTTTCCGCGACCACAAAGCGCATATTTTTGGCTGAGAAAAGTTGTTCTTCGCGATCGCGAAGCATTTTACATTATTACGAAGAGTAAATGCCTGGGTAGAAGCTATATTTCTAGGTTTTGGCCATTGTTAACATGTTTGGATCTATGGAGCTCCGATTGAAAAAAATATTTAGGCAATTTTCACCATATGGATTGGAGTAAGGGATCTATATTCGAATGTGATTTAGTTCATGATTCTATGGTTATATTCATCATTTATTTTGGATTTAAATTTAAGAAATCAAGATTTTTGCAAAACTTTCCAAGAAAGAAAATTTAAGATTTGGAGGTCAAGTTTTTATCGGAATTTGATAATATTGGTATGGTTGAACTCGTATCGGAATGGATTGTTGGATTTTGTAAGTTTCGTCGGGTTCCAAGTCATGGGCCCCACTACCAACTCTTCGAGCGGAGTTGGGAATTTTTATAAATTGTTAAATTTCAAGCATTGGAGTATATTTTGATTAATTTGCACATTATATGACTAGTTTCAGATTGAACGGCACCAAGTTGGGGCTTTAGAGCGAAATTGTGACCGCAGAGTGGGATTTAAGATGAGGTAAGTCTCTTTTCTAACCTTGTAAGAGGGAATTAACCCTATAGGTGAATTGATTTATTATGTGCTTCTACTTGTGGGGGCTACGTACGCACGAGATGATGAGAGTTCATATGTAGCTACTAATTATACTTTTTTCTGGGTAGTCTAGGACCCAAATCATGTTACACTTATGATGTTTGCACCCTAATTGTTAATTTAATTTCTTATATCATATTGAAACTTGATAAAGAAATTTTAAAAGGTTAAGCTTCTTTTGCGTGAGTTTTGGACGGGTCACTTAACCGTTGATGAGGATTGGTATGTCTTTAAATATTAGCCCCTTAGTAAATCTTGAATTGGTAGTTTTAATGTATTTTATATTTTGTAGAGTAGTCCGAATGCCTCGGTAGCAGATAGATGTATCTATGGTTGTGCAGTTCGACCCTCGGTAGTGTACAGTTTAAATATTTTATGTTGGATCGGGTCGTACGACCTCGGCATGACTTGAGCATGATAAATATTTGGAACTAATAATAATTGATATTGCTTCATTGGATTGAGATATAAATTGTTAAATGACAAAAATAAATTTGGAAAATTCCTATTAGTAAAAGAATTTTATACTTACTTCTTGTTATTGAGTTTTCAGCTATTTTTATACAATCCATGCTAAAGTATAATATTAGTACTTTATTGTTATCCCATAGCATGTGTGGGGGTCGACCCCTCATCACTACTTCTTCGAGGTTAGACTAGATACTTATGGGTACGTGTTGATTTATGTACTCATACTACATTTGATGCACATTTTTTGCAGGTACATATATGTCTAGTAGTCTTGTGGGCACAGAGGTGCGACTATTGCTGGGACTTAGGTAAGCTGCATCCTATGTTGCTAATTCGCAGCACATAGTCTCCATCAGAGTTATTTACACTATCCTGTCTAATTGTATTACAGACAGATCTTATATTTTCACTATATTTCCTAGTTGATACTCATGCACTTGTGACACCGGGTTTTGGAGTTGATTTTGGGTTGTTCAGTATTGTAGTTGTAAAAATATTATTATTTACTCAGTAAATTCTATCTCTTACTATTTAATTGAAAGAAACTATGATTTTGAAAGTGCTAAAATAAGTAAATAAGTTAATCATTTATTTGTTGGCTTGTCTAACAGCGGTGTTAGGCGCCATAATGATCTTTAATGGATTTTGGGTCGTAACAACATGGTATCAGAGCATTAGGTTCGCTTAGGTCTCACGACTCATGAACAAGTTTGGTAGAGACTTGCGGATCGGTACAGAGACGTCTGTACTTATGTTCGAGAGGCTACAAGGCTATTAGGGACACTTCCCTTATTGATTCCTCATCGCGTCGAGGAAAGTTTCTACTGCACTGACCCGACTTTGGAAGCTTGTATCTCGCAATCTATAAAGAATTTGGAGATGATCCTAAAATAAAAGTTGTTGCCCTTTGTGTCTAGTTTTCAAAATATCAAACCATTTGGCATTTTTAGTTGTGTACAAAATATATGATCGGTACACTACAGCCTATCTGGGAAGACATTATAAATCGCAAAGAAGAAATTTGTGTTGCACAGGACTGACTTTGGCAGCTTATATCTCGTAATCTATAAGAAAGTAGGAGATGATAACAGAATTAAAGTTGTATACCCTGGTGTGTAATTTTCAAAAAGTTAAATTTGTAATTTGGAGTTTTGTACAAAAAAGTTATGACCATTATACTAGAGGCTATTTGGAGACCTGGGCAGTTGTTCTTTGCGATCGCGAAGCATTTTCCGCAATCATGAAGGGCAAATTTTGGGTTGAGAAAAGTTGTTCTTCATGATCGCAAAGAATTTTACATTATTGCGAAGAGTAAATGCCTGGGCAGAAGCTATATTTCAAGGTTTTGTCCATTTTTAACATATTTGGAGCTATGGAGATTGAAGCAATTTTTAGGCGATTTTCACCATATGGATTGGAGTAAGTGTCATATCCGAAAGTGATTCTATTTCAGGATTCTATGGTTATATGCATCATTTATTTCGGATTTAAATTGAAAAAATCAAGATTTTTGCAAAACTTTTCAAGAACGAAAATTTAAGATTTGGAGGTCAAGTTTTTATCGAAATTTGATAATATTGGTATGGTTGAACATGTATCGGGATGGGTTGTTGGATTTTGTAAGTTTCTTTGGGTTCCAAGGCGTGGGCCCCACTGCTAACTCTTCGAGCAGAGTTGAGATACATTTTGATTAATTAGCACGTTGTTTGACTAGTTTCGGATTGAACGACACCAAGTTGGGGCTTTTGAGCGAAAATTGTGACCGCAAAGTGGGCTTTAAGACGAGGTAAGTCTCTTTTCTAACCTTGTAAGAGGGAATTAACCCCATAGATAAATTAATTTATTATGTGCTTCTACTTTTGGGGGGCTACGTACGCACGAGGTGATGAGAGTTCATACGTAGCTATTAATGATGCTTTTGTCCGGGTAGTCTAGGACCCAAGTCATGTTACACTTGTAATGTTTGCACCCTAATTGTTAATTTAATTGCATAGATCATATGAAACTTGATAAAGGAATTTTAAAAGGTTAAACTTCATTTGCGTGAGTTTTGGATGGGTCACTTGACCGTTGATGAGAATTGGTGTGAGCACGTGATTTTTGCCACGCTTAAATTACTCCTATAAAACTCCTTAAAATTAGGATTTTTCTTTTATTATTTGAATTGTAGGAATTAATTGCATGATTTTTTTGCCTTGTTTGCATTTTTGTGTGTATTTTAATTGATATAATTCCAAAAATACAAAATAGTAAGCATTTTAATATTACAAAATAAGTAAAATAACAAAAATGGTGCTTTGCATTTCTACTTTCAATTTTTTAGAATTTGTCTTAAGTTTTTTTTTAAATTAGGAATTAGTTAATTTTAGAATTTTAATTAGTATAATTTTAGAGTCAATTTGGGTATTTTATTTTTTTATTTTACATTTAATAAAATTAGAAAATAAGAAAAAAAAAGTAAAAGAAAAGAAAACAAATAAAAAAAATTAAAAGGGAAAACATAGTCTTAGGAAATACTCAATTTGGGCCAATGCTGAGGCTAGCCCGTCCCCAGATCCGGACCAAACCCAGCCCAAATTATACCCATACCCGGTCCAAACACCCCATCCCTCAAACCATCGAAACGGCGTAGTGTGGGGGTGCTACTACGTCGTTTCATGGCCAAACCAATCTAAGACTTCCATTCTTTTAATCCAACGGCCCCAATTGATCCTGATTTTACAATAAAGGTGTCTGAAAATGCTTGAAACCCTAGAGACAGTGTATCTCTTCATCGTACCCTCGCCTCTTCGCCGGCTCCACCCTAATGCTGCCGCCGGAAATCGCCTCACGGCAGCGGCCGGCATCCAATGGCCCCCAAATTTACACCACATATTCCTCATAACCTCCTCTTTCCAACGCCCTACATACCATCTTTCGAAAGTTAGCCCAACCCCTCGAATATTAAAATATGTGGACGCCGCCTCCGCCGCCCACGGCGGCGCCACCATCAAACTACCTCAAACTTACACCCTACAACCTCCTTGACTCCCTCACTCTGAAACCCAAGCCAAAACCTTCCAATTCTAAGTAAAACTTCATAAATTTCGGATCTAGGGTTGCTGTCGAAATTATTAGAGTTTCCAGTGTTGGCTAATGTGTGTGTATGGTTTTCAAATTGTATTATGTGTTTGTTCTTGGTAAGAACAAATACATAATATTATTTGAAGACCATGTATGAATTCAGTCGAGTTGAAGACTCAAATCAGTGAGTTTTCTTCTCCCTTCTTCTTTGTTTAATTTTGTCTTTTTCTATGACTGCTTTTGTCTTCATAATGTTTTGACTTCTAGTTTAATTTTCGTCTAGGATGATTCTGCCTATATAGTTTCTGATTTTAATTGGCTATGTGATTCATATCTGATTTCATGAATAAGTTCCGACCTGAATTACACTTTAGTCAATGATCAGTTCTTAGAACTTCAACCGGATTTCTGTTCTGTTCTTCGCATTGATTGGAATTTGCTTAATTTTAATTTGGTTTGAATCTTAACTTTCATTGATTGGATAATTGGAATTTGCTACTAACTTTTTAAAATTGTGACTTTAGTTTGAATTTAGCCTTAGGGTTTGAATATTAATTAATTTCAGTAGGATTAGTTAATTAACTTGTTAGGTAATGCTAATTAGTACTTAGTCTAATATTGGTTCGCTAGGTTAGAATTGGAACCAATGGGTTGGGTTAGCTAATTAGGGTTAGTAATTTCAAGTTACATTCAAGGGTAATATGGACTTTAGATAAAAGGAATCTGGTAGTAACTGAATTGAATCCCTAGAATACTCTAGAATGGGGTCTTATTTAGAATTCAGGAAATCTAATAGTATAACTTGACCAACAAGCTAATAGTTTAGGGACATTTAAGCAAGAATGAAAATCAACAAAGGATTGTAGTGCAATTCTGAAAAATAAAAGGGGGAAAATGGGTGAATAAGTTCCAGAACCTTCTGCCCCTTTTTTGCCTATAAAAGGCATGTCTAGTGCCTTCATTAGCAAGTTGGAGAATCTAAAAAATTCCCCAAAGTTTTGAGAATCTAGAATTCCCCCCAAAAATTCCCTAAGTCTTCACAGACTAAAATTTGAATTTCAGATTAGAAAACCAGATCTGGAATTCGAAAAGCTCTTCTTCATCTGAAAATCTCCAAAAAAAAATAAAAATACAAAAGATATAGAAAAACCAAAAAGAATACTGTTACATTGAGTTTTCTAGGCCAAATTCAAGTTCTAGCAATTGTTTTCCTAGTGATTGAGGTGCTACAAAGGTTTTGGTTTAGGTTTGGTTTGAATTTGGTTTGTTCAAGTCGAATTCTGGTCTATTGAAGTTTCAGAAGCTTGGTGTGTTTGATTTCAAGTAATTTTGGGGTCAATTAAGCTGTTTTGGTCATATATGTGGCGTGTCAATTTCTGAGTTCATTCCTGGGTTTTTTTGGAGAAGCTGTTTCGATTCAAAAATTATTCCTATTGTTGCTGGTTGTGATCTATTGATTTTTCACCTATTGTTGCTGACTTCTCCCATTTTTTTGATTCACACTTCAGGTACACATCTCAACATTACCTTGATGTAGCTGTTGAAACAGAAATGAAATAAAGCATTTTCACATTCTCTGCTTCACGACGTATGTTCATTTGAATGATGTATAGATAGTTAGATATATGTTAACTGATATGCATTTGTCCAATATAGTTTAGCGTTGATTTGTACTGACATAAACAATGGACTGTGAGTTAATATATTCTGTTTAGTTTGATCCATTAGATTAGTTCAGGCAGGATTTATTCTCAAATCTTTTCTCTTCAACTCAGTTGAATTCTATTGACTCAAATGTTGCTTATCGATTCAAATGTTGAGTTGAGTTATCATGCTTTGGAGTTGGACTGTTAGCATGTTCACGTGTAGCTGTAACTAGTACACTGCCAGGAATTTTAAATAGTTACATTAGTTAAGATTTGAAGGTGATGATTGAACTATATAATTGAACTGTTTAATAGATACACTGTACATTTAAATTCACGATTGGTTTGCTAATTTCAGGCAATGTTTTCCAGTTACAACCCTTTTAGTGATAAATGAAGTTTAACTATTGGTTATGTCCAGAAACGCGACAGCGGATAAATAGATAAAGGAAGCTGAGCTTTGGAATTGAAAATCAAATCTGATTAGTTTAGATGTCTAGCTATTTTTGGGTTTTATTGAGATGTTATAGTTTAATGAGGTCCAAAATTCCATGTGTAAAGATTTTAAAAAAGAAATATCAGTATTTCAACATAGAGATTGCTAGTATTTAAATAAGTGTGTTTGAATTTAAGATTGACAGGCATAAATAAGTTTGAAATAATTCAACCAGTTGCAAATCATTAAGTCCAAATTGCTAAGTTTGGGCCCGTATTCATCCGTGCGAGGTCCAACTTGAAACTGACTGTGCAGTATTTCTTCCTAGGCTAAGCTTGAAGCCCAAAGAAACTGCTGAAGGTTTACATTTACCCCTAGGTTAATGAGATTAATTTTGCAACAAATTTGGGCTTTCGAGTTAGGTAGCGAGTTCAAATTAAAAGGTTTTCCCTTTTGTTTGAATCCAGACTTGAACTTGAGGCCCGAATCTTATAACGTTAGTTAACTAGGCCCCTGTTAGAGACAAAATAAGTATATGATTATAGTCTTCTCTAGGATGGCCTTTAAATAAAATAAATGAGATGAGCATCGCCAAACAAAAATGCATAAACCGCGGGGCCCTCATTAAGTGCTTATATTAAAACATTTAGAATTCGGGACGTGCCGTTTAGCAAATTTTTATGGCCTCCCGCGAGGTTAATAACCGGTTAGTTGCTTTAGGCATGCTTTTAATAATTTTACCTTCTTAAATATGGGTGTGCATTTTAGGGACCCCAAATCCAAATCTCAAAATGTTGAACAAGAATGTGTCGAGGATCTGGGTTTCATGTGACGCGATCCAAAAACGCGTTCTTAAACGACGTTCACTTTCTTAATAATTGACTAAAAGCGGTAAATAATTCTAAAATTGCACTATAGGTTTTAAAATGTATAAAAATCAGATTTTAGCCAAATATAGCAGTTGAGCGATCGTTCTAGAACCACAGAACTCAGGAGTGCCTAACCCCTTCTCCCGGGTTAACAGAATTCCTTACCCGGATTTCTGGTTCGCGACTGTAATACAGAGTCAAACCCTTTCCTCTATTCGGGATTCAAACTGGTGACTTGGGACACCATAAATCTCCCAAGTGACGACTTTGAATATCTAAATAAACGAATCCCGTTTCGATTGTCCTTTAATTGGAAAAAACTCCTTTTATTATACCCTTCACGGGGTATAGTAGCGAAAAGGAGGTGTGACAGCTCTGGCGACTCTGCTGGGGAACAGAACCCAGAAATTTTTGTTCAGGGTTCAGAATTCGAGCTCAGTTAAATTGTTATATTTGGCTTTATCTGATTTTCTACATGTTCCATGCTATATGTGCTAAATATTTTACCGCTTTGATATTTGTTGAATTATATATAAACTGTCGCGAATCCCTTCCTCTCTCTAAGTCTTCTACATCATGGAGAAGGGTGCACTCGTGTAGCTTCTCTTATTTTTAGAGTCTTTCCCAATTTAGAATGAGGTTTGGATAAGTTTCTAAGCCAGCGGAGCTTCTGTATCCCCGGTACGCTGCTTCCCCCTCGGCCCGAGTTGTCCGCTCGAGTAAGCCAGGTCTAGACCAATAAACCTAGGGTTTAAACCTAGAAGAACAAAAACTCATGCTGGATCCCTAGTAGGACGCTTGTTTGCATCATGTGAATTTGACTTAGGGGACTCAACACAGGGGTTGGGTCCGTCTAGGACAGGTGACCTGAAATGAAATGACCATCCTGATGCATCTTACATGCTACTTGCGCATTTATTTGCTCGGCTTTGCATGTTGACCGGCTTGTATATAATGAGTGAAAAATTATAAAAAAATAGCAGTGTTAGGACTAAGTGAGGGTAACCTTTTGTTTGAAAAAAAACTAATATCCAAATAGTACCGAATTGCTGCCGGATTTTTTAAAAATAAAAAAAGAAAAAGAAAATAAAATTTGAAAAATAGAAAGAAAATTGTTGTTCAAAGATATACATTTGATTTTTGCGAGTCTAGCTGAACTACACTGGTTTGATTCTCACCGGATGTGAGATACGTAGGCAACCCTCATCGCATCCAACCACCCTTTTTGCAAAAATAGCCAAAAAATACAAAAATTTTAATTTTCATCAAATAAGTCGGGTGATGCCATTCTTGTTAAAAATAAGCTGAATGTCCCCCGAAAGGGCACCGAAAGGCTTTTTTTCCAAGAACAGCTACCCTGAGTCATGTTAAAACGGTTTGCGGGCACAGCCTTAAAATCTTCCTTTCGGAAGTGCTGAAAGGCCGTATTTGCAAAATCGAGTCTTTGTTCTCTTAAAATAAATATTTTTGGAAATAGCCACTGTTCCTTTTTTTTAAGTCAAAATAAGTCATTACATGGCCAGCTTTCTTTAAATAGCCTACAGTTGACATTGAAACCTTCTCAGTCTTGCGCAGGCCCGGGCGATGCCGAGTGATGCCCCGCGGGCCCCAGGATGTGAAGCTTTGATGTGCTCTTGATCTAGTTTTAATCATCAAGTTTGTTTTGTAGTATCCTTTTCTAGAAAACAAATAACCAAGTAATCGGAGTTTTATTAATGGAAATTTGAAAAATCCCAAAAAGAGGGAAAGGCAAGAAACAAACAATGGAAAATAAGAGGGAAGAGCGAGAGGTTGAAGCAAAGAACAGGCCTGCCAAATAAAGAAAAAGAAAGCCGGGATGACGCATGCAACCAAGCAAAGGCATAATAGAAATGATTAACAGCTTAGGTGCATTCATTCCCAAATGTGCGGTTATCTATTTGTTAATGCTCTAACCGCTAACAAAGTTGTTGTTGATGATGAGTCCAGGCAAGTGGTTTAGTTGGTTGGTATCCTGGAAACCCATTCTTACAACACCCGGTCAAAAAATAAACTGAACATGACAGGCCAAGAATCAGATACCAGTATCGTGGACCCATCAAAAGAGGTAGAAGTGGTGGATGTCAAAGCAATGAGAGAAGAGATGTATAAGTTGGGGCAGCAGATGGCCAAGATGCATCAGGCCTGGGCTAAGGGTCAGCCGGCGCCAGTTTATCCCGCCAATCTAGCATATATCCCACCTTTGGCTCAGTCTCAGGAGCCTCCTACTGTGAATTCATCTCCAACTTTCCCTTTCTACCAACAGAGTTATGGCACCTCCTCCTATCCTCCCCAAGCTCCACCACCCAAACAAAACCCTCCTCCACCAATCACCCCTGTCTTTGTGGTGCCTCCACCTGCCACATTGCAAAGATCTTCCAGTGAGCCATTGTTTCAAACTCACGACAGCCAGTACTACCCTCTTGAGCCTCCCTTTAAAGCTCCTAAGCCATATTCCTACACCCCTCACTTTGAGCTCCCGATGGAAACTGACAAACCGCTTAAGAATCCAGAACAGGAAGAGATGTTTCAAAAAGTAAAAAGCCTGGAGCAATCCTTCAGGAACATGCAAGGATTGGGTGGCCAAGTCAGTGTGGCCTACAAGGATTTGTGCTTGTTTCTCGATGTCCAGTTGCCCGCAGGGTTCAAGTTGCCCAAGTTTGATTTGTACGATGGACATGGTGATTCGGTAGCCTATCTGAGGGGATTTTGCAGTAAGATGAGAGGAGTTGGGGGAAGGGATGAGTTATTGATGGCGTACTTTAGTCAAAGTCTAAGTGGTGCGGCCTTGGAATGGTACATGCGATAAGATCATGCCTGATGGTACACTTAGGATGATTTGGCCCAAGCGTTTGCGTGCCATTTTCAGTATAATCTCGAAATCATCCCAGACCGTCTGTCACTAACTAAAATTGAGAAGAAGCCCGGGGAAAGCTTCAGGGAGTACGGTTTCCAGTGGAGAGAATAGGCGGTAAGACTCGATCCTCCCATAAAAGAGAGCGAGATGGTCGGTTACTTCTTACACGCTTTGGAGCCCACCTACTATGGTCACCTGGTGTCAGCAGTGGGAAAATCTTTCAACGAGGTAGTGAAAATGGGAAGTATGGTGGAAGAGGAGCTCAAATCCAACAAAATTATGAGTTATTCTGCGATCAAGGAGACTACCCAGGCTATCCAGAGCGGCATTTGAGGGGTATTAGGAAAGAAAAAGAAAGAAGATGTGGCGGTAGTTGACTCGAGAACTTGGTCCAGGGGACCGTCACCGTATTACCATCAACCTCGACCCCGACCCCAAACCTACCCCCACACTCCATAATACTATTACCCACCTCATGATCCCCACTTCTCTGTCCACCATGCCCAAACATACCTCCAGCATCCTACCCATGCGCAATGGCGTGCACCCACCCCACAAAATACTTACCCAATTCAAAACACCTACCCACCTCCAAGAGCCTACAAGAACCCCCCGGGAGCGGGTTTGCGGGCCAGTCAAAATTTCAAGCAAGAGAGGGCTGCAGAAGAAGAAGACTTTCACTCCATTGGGTGAATCTTACACCAGCTTATACCAAAGATTGAGACAATTGGGCATGTTGAGTCCGATTGAACCCAAACTGCCAAATCCTCCCCCAAGGAATCTGGACCACTCGGTGAGCTGCGAGTATTGCTCGGGCGCTCCGGGACATGACACGAAAAAATGCTGGCATTTGAAAATGGCTATCTAGGAGCTTATTAATACCCGCCGAATTGAAGTACAGACCCCAGAGACGCCTAACATCACTCAGAATCCATTGCCAACCCATCACGAGACCCATATGATTGAGCTAGTACAAAAGGGAGGGCAAAAGAAGCCTTTACAAACCGTAATGATGATCAGGGCTAGTGAGGAAAGATCGAATGAGAAACCAACTAGTGGGAGGGCATTGATCAAGGTAGAGGAGACAGTTAGCAAACCAGTCGTGGTGATAAAGAAGGAGCCTTTGAGCAGTGTTGCATTAAAACAAGAGCCATCTAAAGTGGTGGTGCCGGGGGCAGCTATCAAGCCCGTTGTGATCATAAAAGGGGCTCGCATAGAGTCGATTATCATCAAGCCAGTAACTCATTTACCAGTAGTCAGTGAAAAGGCCGTCCCATAGAATTACGGCCGAGTGACAGTGACGTATAAGGGGAAGGAAGTTAAAGAAGAAGTTTGTAAAACCCATGGGTGACTCGTTTAGGGAGATGCTTTGCCCCTGAAGAGTTGAGAAAAGCCAAAACAACCAAAGATAATCCAGTGCCAATAAAAAGGGCCGTAACTGAAGAAGAAGCAGAAGAATTCTTGAAGAAGATAAAGGCACAAGATTAGTCCATTGTAGAACAGTTGAGAAAAACCCCGGCACAGATTTCATTGCTATCTTTATTGATCCATTCGGATGAGCACCGTCGGGCGTTGATGAAGATTCTGAATAAAGCCCATGTTCCTGATAAGATCTCTGTAAATCATCTGGAGAAAATAGCAAACAAGATTTTCAAGGTCAATAGGGTTACATTTTCTAACGATGAGCTACCTTTGCAAGGCATTGATCATAATAGAGCACTCTACCTCACAGTGAAATATGAAGACTCTGTGGTCACTCGGGTGCTAATTGACAATGGCTCCAGCGCAAACATTTGCTCTCTCTCTACCCTAGACAAGTTAAAGGTGGACAGTTAGAGAATCCACAAGAATAGCATTTGTGTGGGAGGATTTGATGGAGGAGGAAAGGACACGGTCGGGGATATAGTGTTGGAACTGACGATAGGACCGGTTGAATTTACTATGGAGTTCCAGGTGCTCGACGTGGCTATTTCTTACAATCTCTTGTTAGGTCGACCTTGGATTCATGCAGCAAAAGCAGTGCCGTCTACCTTACATCAGATGGTCAAATTCGAGTGGGACCGGCAGGAAATTTTGGTGCATGGGGAAGATAGTTCGTGTAATACCATTATGCCTTTCGAAGAAGCTGAGGATGACAAAGGTCCATGGGTTTACCAAGTCTTAGACACAGTATCAGTTGAAAAGATATCGGAAGGAGAGTGTATTCCTGTGCCCAGGGTAGTTGCTGCATCTGTCATGGTGGCCTCGAAAATGATAAAGAATGGATTCTTACCTGGAAAAGGCTTGGGTGCTTCTTTGCAAGGCATCACACAGCCGGTATCTCTTCCTAGAAACCTGGATACTTTTTGTTTAGGCTTCAAGCCCATTGCTACTGATATACGGCGAGCTAAAAAGATGAAAAAGAGAGCATGGACCCTTCCAAAACCTATCCCCCGCCTTTCTCGTTCCTTTGTCAGGCCTGGTACTAAGAAGCGCCCAGCAATGGCAATGCTTAATTCTGTGGTGGTGGAACCCAACAAAGAGCTGATTAAGAGGTTTGAGAAGCTGTTTGACGGGGTGAATGTGTTGGAGGTAGGAGAAGGTCCAAGTAAAGCAGATGTACAGTTCTTGGGGCCCCATGCAAAGCTTAATAATTGGGAAGCTACTCCTATTCCTACCCGGAGGGAGTCTTGGTAATTAGTTTTGATTTTCCTTTCAGTTTAATCTAGGTTATTTCCAAGGCTGTAATGCGGATGCTATGTTCCATCCGTTTGGACGAGTCAAACCTTGTTATCTTAAATTTTAATGAAATGCAATTTCTTTCCTTTTTCATTCCTCATAGCCTTTATTTTTGTCTTTCTTTTCTTTCTTGTACAGTCCCTTTTATGCTGGTTTCACTGATGTGTCATGCATGAGAAGTCTTCGTCCTAGTCTTGATTACCAATCTAACTCCAAAATAATAATACAAGAAATTGAGTGTGATGATGAGGTAGAATATGATGATGAAGAAGCCTTTGAAGAAATCAGTAAAGAATTAAGCCAATTTGAAGAAAAACCCAAACCTAATCTGAATGACACAGAGGCTATCAATTTAGGGGATCAAGAGAATGTACGGGAGACAAAAATAAGTGTCCATTTGGAACCTCCGATCAGAGAAGAGATAATCAAAGTGTTTTTTGAGTACAAAGATATTTTTGCGTGGTCATATGACGATATGCCAGGTTTAAGCACCAATTTGGTGGTCCACAAATTGCCTACCGACCCAGCATGCCCTCCTGCCAAGCAGAAGCTAAGGAAATTTAAAACAGACATTAGTGTGAAAATCAAAGAAGAGGTCACCAAGCAATTTGAGGCGAAGGTCATCCGGGTCATGCGGTATCCCACCTGGTTAGCTAATGTTGTGCCTGCGCCAAAGAAGGATGGAAAGACCAGAGTGTGTGTTGATTACCATGATCTCAATAAGGCGGGTCCAAAAGACAACTTCCCACTGCCAAATATCCACATATTGATTGACAATTGTGCCAAACATGAGATTGGTTCCTTCGTGGATTGTTATGCGTGCTATCACCAGATTTTAATGGATGAGGAGGATGCGAAAAATATGGCATTCATTATGCCTTGGGGAACGTATTATTATAGGGTCATGCCATTTGGGTTGAAGAACGTTGAGGCAACATACATGAGGGCGATGACCACCATGTTCCATAACATGATACATCGGGACATTGAAGTCTATGTAGACGACGTGATCATAAAGTCGAGGAAGCAATGTGACCATGTCAAGGACCTGAGGAAGTTTTTTCAGAGACTCCGCAGGTATAACCTCAAGCTTAATCCAGCAAAGTGTGCATTTGGTGTACCGTCTGGGAAATTGCTGGGGTTCGTAGTAAGTCGACACGGTATTGAGCTACACCCATCCAAGATTAAAGCCATTCAAGAGATACTAAGAACAAAAAAGAGGCGATGAGTTTGTTTGGCAGGTTAAATTATATCAGCAGGTTCATTGCCCAGCTCACAACAACTTGTGAGCCCATCTTTAAGCTGCTAAAGAAGGATGCTGCGATCAGATGGACGGATGAATGTCAAGCAACATTTGACAAGATTAAGGAGTATTTGGCCAGTCCACCTGTGTTGGTCCCATCGAAGCCAGGAAGGCCCTTGATCCTTTATCTGACAGTTTTGGATAACTCTTTTGGTTGTGTGGGGCAACATGACATCACGAGAAAGAAAGAGCAAGCGATTTACTACCTCAGCAAGAAGTTCACATCTTATGAGGTGAAGTACACTCAGCTTGAGGGGACATGTTGTGCCTTGACCTGGGTAGCGCAGAAATTGAAACATTACTTGTCATCATATACCACTTATCTTATCTCTCGGTTGGACCCATTAAATTATATTTTTTAGAAGCCTATGCACACCGAAAGGCTCGCGAAGTGGCAAATTTTGCTTACGGAATTTGATATTGTCTATGTGACCCGAACTGCAATGAAAGACAAGCGTTGGCTGATCATTTGGCCGAGAATCCAATTGATAATGAATATGAACCTTTGAAGACATAGTGCCTTGATAAAGAGACAATGCATGTTGAAGAATTAGAACAAGTCGAGAAGCCAGGATGGAAACTGTTCTTTGATGGGGCTGCCAACACCAAAGGTGTCGGGATATGAGCAGTCCCTGTTACGGCTCAACTTTATTTCTATTGCACTAATAACATGGCTGAATACAAGGCGTGTATCTTAGGTTTGAGGTTGGCTATAGACATGGGTGTCCAGGAAATCTTGGCCATGGGTGACTCGGATCTTCTGGTACACCGGATCCAGGTGGAATGGGAGACACGAGACTTGAAGCTCATATCGTACCGGCAATGTTTGCATGAACTTTGTCAACGATTTCATCAATAGATTTCAGGCATATTCCAAAGATTCATAATGAGGTTGCCGACGCTTTGGCTACTTTGGCGTCAACGTTGCATCATCTAGATAAGGCTTATGTGGACCCTTTCAGATTCAGGTCCGAGATCAGCATGCCTATTGTAACATGGTGGAAGAAGAACTTGATGGTGAGCCGTGGTTCCATTATATCAAAGAATACCTCATGATGGGAGTATATCCAGCACAGGCCACAGGGGATCAAAAGAGAGCGATTCGACGCTTGGCAAATGGATTTTTTCTTCAGTAGAAGAGTGTTGCACAAAAGAACTCCAGATCTTGGTTTATTAAGATACATAGATGCTAAACAGGATACAGTTATCATGACCGAGGTACATACGGGAGTTTATGGACCTCATATGAGTGGATATGTATTGGCAAAGAAGATTCTCCGAGCAGGTTATTATTTGCTTACTATGGAACAGTGTCATCAATGTCAGGTACATGGAGATCTGATTCATTCTCCACCATCTGAATTACATATAATGTCGGCACCATGGCCTTTCGTTGCTTGGGGAATGGATGTCATTGGGCCAATCGAGCCAGCGGCGTCAAATGGGCACGGGTTTATTCTAGTAGCCATTGATTATTTCACTAAGTGGGTTGAGGCAAAAACTTTCAAATCTGTGACCAAGAAGGCAGTGGTCGATTTTGTGCATTCAAATATCATCTGTTGGTTCGGAATCCTGAAGGTAATCATCAAGGACAATGGTTCCAATCTCAATAGCCATCTGATAGCGGAGACATGTCAGAAATTTAAGATCATGCACTGCAATTCTACCCCATATCATCCTAAGGTGAATGGAGCGGTCGAAGCAGCTAACAAGAACATCAAGAAAATACTTCGAAAAATGGTGGAAGGGTCCAGGCAATGGCATGAGAAGTTACCTTTTGCACTGTTAGGCTACCGCACTACTGTCCGCACTTCAGTAGGGGCGACTCCTTATTCATTGGTATACGGTACTGAGGCAGTAATACCCACAGAAGTTGAAATACCATCCCTTTGGATTATCGCCGAGGCGGAAATTGATGATGTTGAATGAGTCAAAGCCCGCTTGGAACAACTAAGTTTGATTGAGGAGAAGAGATTGGCAGCAGCATGTCACGGACAGTTGTACCAACAGAGAATGGCAAGAGCATATAACAAGAAAGTGCGTCCGCGGAAATTTGAAGTAGGGCAATTGGTGTTGAGATGCATCTTACCTCATTGGGATGAAGCAAAAGGAAAGTTCGCCCCGAACTGGCAGGGGCCATTTGTCGTAACCAGGGTGTTTCCCATGGCATATTATATTTAACAGATGTGGAAGGAAAATGTGTAGAAATGGCTATCAACTCTGATGCAGTCAAGCGATACTATGTATGATTTCTTTGTCTAATTGTACTTGATTGTATTTGGCATATTTTTGAGATTGAAATGACGAAGGCATTTTCTTCTGCTATCCAAACACTTTATCCTTTGTTACCCTTTTTGAGCCTCATTTATTTTCTTTCATACCCCTCTTTCGGTATCAATAATAAAACTTGTAAGCCCGAGTAGGGAAAATCAGCGGAGAAACAAGAGAAAAACAGTCCAAAAGAAAAGAAAAAGAAAAGAAAAAGAAAAAGAAAAAGAAAAAGAGAAGAAAAGAGAAAAGGAAAAAAGAGAAAAGGAAAAGAAAAGAAAAAGGGAAGGAAAAAGAAAATAAAAGAGAAATGAAAAGAAAGGTGGAAGAAAGGAAAGATCGCAACAACGAAGTAATCTTATGACATGAACTACATTTGACTTGGTCCCGAAAGGATACGTAGATAGCCTCTCTCAGAGGTTCAGTCACACCAAAATAAAAATCCAAAAGTCCCCAAAGAAAGAAACTGGGGTAGAAGTTGTGGTTGTCGTGAGAAATCTGATTCCGAAAGTTGTAATTTTGAACCCATGTTGAATTATTTCGAGCCTTTGATACCCTTCTTTCTAGCCCCATCCAAAAGTCTGCATTACGGTCTAAAGAAAGACCTTCCGATCAGTCTTCAAAAAGTGCCAATACGAGCAAGTTAAAACTGATTCATGTCCGGGGCAACACTCTGGTACAAGAAGAAAGATGATGAAAATGAGAGAGTCTTATTGGTGAAAACCCTCATGGGCACCGTAAGGTGAAGTGAGTTGAGAGAAATCAAAAATAAGAGAGTCTTACTGGTGAAAACCCTCACGAGCACCGTAAGGCGAAGGTGAGTTTTCAGATGGGCAAATGAGAAAAATCTGTGGTTGAAAGCTGCTCAAGACATTGCAAGACGAGCAAGGTTTGGGTTTGGGTGAAAATCAGGTTATGAAAGTACGGAACAGGAAATGTGGCAATTGAAAGTTGATTGGTTGGACAGACTGGGCCAGTTAATCCAAAATGTATGGCGTGATCAATGGTACCAGCTGTTCCACTTAGATAAGTATTATTCCCTTACTTCTTCATTACAAATCATCCGTTTTCGGATTCTCTCTATCCTTAACCCTCTAGGTCATTGCATTTCATTCTTTTGAGGTCGGTTCTTTAGGATGTTTCAGTATCAGTTCTGTTCGAAACAAAAGGGAGGAATGTCAAGGCTAACTATCAGTTTCCCAGTTGCAAAGCACAACAAGGCCGAAATATACCAAAGATGTCAAAATGCAAAGTAAGACACAAAGGACCACTGGAAGTTTCATCGGTAAATGATCAGTTAATTGTGGGGGAGAAGCAAAGTTTTAGATAGAGGGGTCAGAAACACAAAAACAACAATACGGGATAGAACACTTGGGTCATCAAAGTCAGGGGGTTGAAAGTTGGTCAGGAAGTCGAGGCGGTTCAAGGCAAGTCCAGGGGAAGCAAGTCGGAGTAGAGCCCAGCAGCAGGGACGTACCCAGAAAGAATGCCAGCAACTAACCACCATTTTATATTAACAAAGTCTTTCTTTAATTGAAATTGGGTCAGAAAATTTTTCTTTGTTTTGTCTATTTTGTTGCAATCGGGCGCCCACCTGGAGAACAAGGGAATACTTTTAAGTTTCAGCAATCAGGCGCCCACCTGAAGAACAAGGGAATACATTTCAAGCTCAGCAGTCAGGCGCCCACCTGGAGAACAAGGGAATACATTGCAGTTCAGCATTCAGGCGCCCACCTGAAGAACAAGGGAAGTACAATTCAAATTTTAGCTTTCAATTTTAATACTTGATAACATGATGTGCCCAGCCGCCAAACTGGGGTAGAAAATTTTCTTTGTTTGTCTATGTTGTTGAAGTCAGGAGCCCACCTGGAGAACAAGAGAATACATTTCAGTTCAGCAGTCAGGCACCCACCTGGAGAACAAGGGAATACATTTCAAGTCTCAGCAATCAAGAGCCCACCTGGAGAACAAGGGAATACTTCTCAAGTCCAGCAATCAGGCGCCCACCTGGAGAACAATGGAAAACATTTCAAGCTCAGTAATCAGGCGCCCACCTGGAGAACAAAGGAAGTACAATTAAAATTTTAGCGTTCAATTTTTAATACTTGACAACATGATGTGCCCAGCCATCAGACTGGAGCAAAAAAATTTCTTTGTTTGTCTATTTTGTTGAAGTCAGGAGCCCACCTGGAGAACAAGGGAATACTTTTCAAATTCAGCAATCAGGAGCCCACCTGTAGAACAAGGGAATACTTTTCAAAGTTCAGCAATCAGGAGCCCACTTGGAGAACAAGGGAATATCTTTCAAGTGTTAGCAGTCAGGAACCCGTCTGGAGAACAAAGGCATATATTACAAATTTCATCAGTCAAGCATCACTCGGAGGAAAGGCAAAATATCTCCGATCATAATTCAAGGCAACAATGTAAGAATTTCATCGGAGGGATACAAGTTCAAGAACCGCAAGATCAAGACATAGATAGGACTTTTGCAATTCATAGACCATAGCTTAGGCTAGCTACTTTTTATTTCGACGTGGTGTAATAAGGAGGCCAGCAAGCAGTAGCAGCAGCAGCAGCAGTAAAATCACAGCCCATGGTAGTCCTAGCTACCAAACCTTCCAGAACTACACTAACCTGATTCCTTTATAGCCAAGGATATGTAGGCAACCTTTGAAGCAGGGTTCAGTCAGACGGTTTTTCAAAATGCTTCTCATGGAGTGCCAAGCAGGCAAAAATCCTTCATGGTGCTCATTTATCCCAGCTACCATACCTTCCAGAACTACACTAACCTGATTTCTTTATAGCCAAGGATATGTAAGCAACCTTTGAAACAGGGTTCGGTCAGACGGTTTTTCAAAATGCTTCTCATGGCCAAGCAGGCAAAAATTCTTCATGGTGCTCATTTATCTTTGCCCGAAAACCCTTCGTGTCTTCGATCAAAGAGGGGCAGCTGTGAGCACGTGATTTTTGCCACGCTTAAATTACTCATATAAAACTCCTTAGAATTAGGATTTTTCTTTTATTATTTGAATTTTAGAAATTAATTGCATGATTTTGTGCCTTGTTTGCATTTTTGTGTGCATTTTAATTGATATAATTCCAAAAATACAAAATAGTACGGATTTTAATATTACAAAATAAGGAAAATAACAAAAATGGTGCTTTGCATTTCTACTTTCAATTTTTTAGAATTTGTCTTAAGTTTTCTTTTAAATTAGGAATTAGTTAATTTTGAAATTTTAATTAGTATAATTTTAGAGTCAATTTGGGTCTTTTATTTTTTTTATTTTATATTTAATAAAATCAAAAAATAAGAAAAAAAAAGTAAAAGAAACGAAAACAAATAAAAAGAATTAAAAGGGAAAACATAGTCTTAGGAAATACTCAATTTGGGCCAATGTTGAGGCTAGCCCATCCCCAGATCCGGACCAAACCCAGCCCAAATTATACCCATACCCAGTCCAAACACCCCATCCCTCAAACCATCAAAACGATGCAGTGTGGGGATGCTACTACGTCGTTTCATGGCCAAACCAATCTAAGTCATCCATTCTTTTAATCTAATGGCCCCAATTGATCCTGATTTTACAATAAAGGTGTCTGAAAATGCTTGAAACCCTAGAGACAGTGTATCTTTTCATTGTACCCTCGCCTCTTCGCTGGCTCCACCCTAACGTCGCCGCCGGAAATCGCCTCACGAAGGTGACCGGCATCCAATGGCCCTCAAATTTACACCACATATTCCTTATAACCTCCTCTTTCCAACGCCCTACATACCATCTTTCGAAAGTTAGCCCAACCCCTCGAATATTAAAATATGTGGACGCCGCCTCCGTCGCCCACGGCGGCACCACCATCAAACTACCTCAAACTTACACCCTACAACCTCCTTGACTCCCTCACTATGAAACCCAAGCCAAAACCTTCCAATTCTAAGTAAAACTTCATAAATTTTGGATCTAGGGTTGCAATCGAAATTATTAGAGTTTCCAGTGTTGGCCAATGTGTGTGTATGGTTTTCAAATTGTATTATGTGTTTGTTCTTGGTAAGAACAAACACATAATATTATTTGAAGACCACGTATGAATTCAGTCGAGTTGAAGAATCAAATCAGTGAGTTTTCTTCTCCCTTCTTCTTTGTTTAATTTTGTCTTTTTCTATGACTGCTTTTGTCTTCATAATTTTTTGACTTCTAATTTAATTTTCATCTAGGATGATTCTGCCTATATAGTTTCTGATTTTAATTGGCTCTGTGATTCATATCTGATTTCATGAATAAGTTCCGACCTGAATTACACTTTAGTCAATGATTAGTTCTTAGAACTTCAACCGAATTTCTGTTATGTTCTTCGCATTTATTGGAATTTGCTTAATTTTATTTTGGTTTGAATCTTAACTTTCATTGATTGGATAATTGGAAATTGCTACTACCTTTTTTAAATTGTGACTTTAGTTTGAATTTAGCCTTAGGGTTTGAATGTTAATTAATTTCAGTAGGATTAGTTAATTCACTTGTTAGCTAATGCTAATTAGTACTTAGTCTAATATTGGTTCGCTGGGTTAGAATTGGAACCAATGGGTTGGGTTAGCTAATTAGGGTTAGTAATTTCAAGTTACATTCAAGGGTAATATGGACTTTAGATAAAAGAAATCTTGTAGTAACTGAATAGAATCCCCTAGAATACTCTAGAATGGGGTCTGATTTAGAATTTTAGGAAATCTAATAGTATAACTTGACCAACAAACTAATAGTTTAGGGACATTTAAGCAAAAATGAAAATTAAGAAAGGATTGTAGTGCAATTCTAAAAAAAAGGGAAAAATGGGTGAATAAGTTCCTGAACTTTCTGCCCCTTTTCTGCCTATAAAAGGCATGTCTAGTGCTTTCATTAGCAAGTTGGAGAATCTAAAAAATTCCCCAAAGTTTTGAGAATCTAGAATTCCCCCCAAAAATTCCCTAAGTCTCCACAGACTAAAATTTGAATTTCAGATCAAAAAACCAGATCTGGAATTCGAAAAGCTCTTCTTCATCTGAAAATCTCCAAAAAAATTACAAAATCTATAGAAAAACCAAAAAGAATATTGTTACATTGAGTTTTCTAGGACAATTTCAAGTTCTAGCAATTGTTTTCCTAGTGATTGAGGTGCTACAAAGGTTTTGGTTTAGGTTTGGTTTGAATTTGATTTGTTCAAGCCGAATTCTGGTCTATTGAAGTTTCAGAAGCTTGCTGTGTTTGATTTCAAGTAATTTTGGAGTCAATTAGCTGTATTGGTCATATATGTGGCGTGTCAATTTCTGAGTTCATTCCTGGGTTTTTTCCGGAGAAGATGTTTCGATTCGAAAATTATTCCTTTTGTGGCTGGTTGTGATCTGTTGATTTGTCACTTATTGTTGCTGACTTCTCCCTTTTCTATTTGATTCACACTTCAGGTATACATCTCAACATTACCTCGATATAGCTGTTGAAACAAAAATGAAATAAAGCATTTTCACGTTCTCTACTTCACGACGTGTGTTCATTTAAATGATGTATGGATAGTTAGATATATGTTAACTGATATGCATTTGTCCAATATAGTTTAGCGTTGATTTGTACTAACATAAACAATGGACTGCGAGTCAATATATTCTGTTTAGTTTGATCCAGTAGATTAGTTCAGGCAGGATTTATTCTCAGATCTTTTCTCTTCAAATCTGTTAAATTCTATTGACTCAAATGTTGCTTATCGATTCAAACGTTGAGTTGAGTTATCATGTTTTGGAGTTGGGCTGTTAGCATGTTCACGTGTAGCTGTAACTAGTACACTGCCAGGAATTTTAAATAGTTATATTAGTTAAGATTTGAAGGTGATGATTGAACTATATAATTGAATTGTTTAATAGATACACTGGACATTTAAATTCACGATTGGTTTGCTAATTTCAGGCAATGTTTTCCAGTTTTAGCCCTTTTAGTGATAAATGAATTTTAACTATTGGTTATGTCTAGAAATGCGACAGTGGATAAATAGATAAAGGAAGCTGAGCTTTGGAATTGAAAATCAAATCTGATTGGTTTAGATGTCTAGCTTTTTTTGGGTTTTATTGAGATGTTATAGTTTAATGAGGTCCGAAATTCCATGTGTAAAGATTTTAAAAAAACAAATATCAGTATTTCAACATAGAGGTTGCTGGTATTTAAATAAGTGTGTTTGAATTTAAGATTGGCAGACATTGATTTAAATAAGTTTGAAATAATTCAACAAGTTGCAAATCATTAAGTCCAAATTGCTAAGTTTGGGCCCGCATTCATCCGTGCGAGGTCCAACTTGAAACTGACTGTGCAGTCTTTCTTCTTGGGCTAAGCTTGAAGCCCAAAGAAACTGCTGAAGGTTTACATTCACCCCTCGGTTAATGAGATTAATTTTGCAACAAATTTGGGCTTTCGAGTTAGGTAGCGGGTTCAAATTAAAATGTTTTCCCTTTTGTTTGAATACGGACTTGAACTTGAGGCCCGAATCTTATAACGTTAATTAACTAGGCCCCTGTTAGAGACAAAATAAGTAGATGATTATAGTCTGCTCTAGGATGGCCTTTAAATAAAATAAATGAGATGAGCCTCGCCAAACAAAAATGCATAAACCGTGGGGCCCACATTAAGTGCTTATATTAAAATATTTAGAATTCGGGACGTGTCGTTTAGCAAATTTTCACGGCCTCCCGTGAGGTTAATAACCCGTAAGTCACTTTAGGCACGCTTTTAATAATGTTACCTTCTTAAATACGGGTGTGCATTTCATGCAACCCAAATCCAAATCCCAAAACATTGAATAAGAATGTGTCGAGGATCCGGTTGCATTTCATGTGACGCGATCCAAAAACGCATTCTTAAACGATGTTCACTTTCTTAATAATTGACTAAAAGCGGTAAATAATTCTAAAATTACACTATAGGTTTTAACATGTATAAAAATCAGATTTTAGCCAAATATAGCAGTTGAGCGACCGTGCTAGAACCACGAAACTCGGGAGTGCCTAACCCCTTCTCCCGAGTTAACAGAATTCCTTACCTAGATTTTTGGTTCGCGACTATAATACAGAGTCAAACACTTTCCTCGATTCGGTATTCAAACCAGTGACTTGGGACACCATAAATCTCCCAAGTGGCAACTCTGAATCTCTTAATAAACGAATCTGTTTTGATTGTCCTTTAATTGGAAAAAACTCCTTTTATTATACCTTTCACGGGGTGTAGTAGCGAAAAGGAGGTGTGAAAATTGGTATGTCTTTGAATATTAGCCCCTTAATAAATCTTGAATTGGTTATTTTAATGTATTTTCTATTTCATGGAGCTGTCCGAACGCCTTGATAGCAGATGGATGCATATATGGTTGTGCAGTTCGATCGTCAGTAGTGTACAGTTTAAATAGTTTATGTTGGATCGAGTCGTACGACCTCGGCATGACTTGCGCATGATAAATCTTTGGAAATAATAATAATTGATATTTCTTCATTGGATTGAGATATAAATTATTAAATGATGAAAATAAATTTAAAAATTTCCTATTAGTAAAAGAATTGTATACTTACTTCTTGTTGTTGAGTTTTCAACTGTTTTTATACAGTCCATGCTAAAGTATAATATTAGTACTTATTGTTAGCCCATAGCATGTGTCGGGGTCGACACTTCGTCACTACTTCTTCGAGGTTAGACTAGATATATACTGGGTATGTGTTGATTTATATACTCATACTGCATTTGCTGCACATTTTGTGCAGGTACATATATGTCTAGTAGTCTTGTGGGCGCAGAGGCGCGACTATTGCTGGGACTTAGGTAAGCTGCATCCCATGTTGCTAATTCGCAGCACATAGTCTCCATCAGAGTTATTTACACTATCCTATCTAGTTGTATTCCAGACAGATGTTATATTTTTACTATATTTCCTAGTTGATGCCATGCACTTGTGACACCGGGTTTTGGGGGTGATTTGGGTTGTTCAGTATTGTAGTTGTAAAAATATTATTATTTACTCAGTAAATTCTATCTCTTACTATTTAATTGAAAGAAACTATGATTTTGAAAATGCTAAAATAAGTAAATAAGTTAATCATTTATTTGTTGGCTTGCCTGACAGTGGTGTTAGACGCCATCGCGACCTTTGATCGATTTTGGGTCGTGACAACATGGTATCAGAGCATTAGGTTCACTTAGGTCTCATGACTCATGAGCAAGTTTGGTAGAGACTTGTGGATTGGTACAGAGATGTCTGTACTTAATGTTCGAGAGGCTACAAGTCTATTAGGAACACTTCACTTCTTGATTCCTCATCGCATAGAGGAAAGTTTCTATTGCACTGACCCGACTTTGGAAGCTTGTATCTTGCAATCTATAAAGAATTTGGAGATGATTCTAAAATAAAAGTTGTAGCCCTTTGTGTCTAGTTTTCAAATAATCAAACCATTGGGCATTTGTAGTTGTGTACAAAATATATGATTGGTGCACTACAGCCTATTCGGGATGAGTTTGGAAATGGCAAAGAAGAAATTTGTGTTGCACAGGACTGACTTTGGTAGCTTATATCTTGTAATCTATAAGAAAGTAAGAGATTATGACAGAATTAAAGTTGTAGCCCCTGGTGTGTAATTTTCAAAAAGTTAAATTTGTAATTTGGAGTTTTATACAAAAAAGTTATGACCATTATACTAGAGGCTATCTGAGACCTGGACAGTTGTTCTTTGTGATCGCGAAGCATTTTCCGCAATCGTGACGGGCAAATTTTTGGCTTAAAAAAGTTGTTGTTCATGATCGCGAAGCATTTTACGTTATTGCAAAGAGTAAATGCCTGGGCAGAAGCTATATTTCAAGGTTTCGTCCATTTTTAACATATTTGGAGCTATGGAGCTCGGATTGAAGCGATTTTTAGGCGATTTTCACCATATGGATTGGAGTAAGTGTCATATCCGAAACTGATTCTACTTCAGGATTCTATGGTTATATTCATCATTTATTTCAGATTTAAATTGAAGAAATCAAGATTTTTGCAAAACTTTTCAAGAACAAAAATTTAAGATTTGGAGGTCAAGTTTTTATTGAAATTTGGTAAAATTGGTATGCTTACACTCATATAGGAATGAGTTGTTGGATTTTGCGAGTTTTGTCGGGTTCCAAGACGTGGGCCCCACTGCCAACTCTTCGAGCAGAGTTGGGAATTTTTATAAATTGTTAAATTTCAAGCATTGGAGTATATTTTGATTAATTTGCACGTTGTTTGACTAGTTTCAGATTGAACGGTACCAAGTTGGGGATTCAAAGCGAAATTGTGATCGGAAAGTGGGCTTTAAGACGAGGTAAGTCTCTTTTCTAACCTTGTAAGAGAGTATTAACCACATAGGTGAATTGATTTAATATGTGCTTCTACTTGTAGGGGCTACGTACGCACGAGGTGATGAGAGTCCGTACGTACCTACTAATTATGCTTATGTCTGGGTGTCTAGGTCCCAAATACTGTTACACTTGCGATGTTTCCACCCAAGTTATTAATTTAATTACTGTCACACCTCCTTTTTACACACCTACCCCAAGGGATAGTGTATAAGGGATTTTTTCCATTTAAAGTGACATTATTCGAAATGGAATTATTTATTTATTCGAAATGGAATTATTTATTCGAAATCGAGGAGAACTTCGACTTCCAATTGGAGTCTGCGAACCAGAAATTCTTAATAAGGAATTATGTTGACCCGAGGGAAGGTGTTAGGCACCCCCAGATCCCGTGGTTCTAGCACGGTCTCTTAAATTATTATAAATGGCTAAAATCTAATTTTTATACATGTTCCAACCTATAATGCAATTGTAAAATTTATTCATAGCTTTAGTTAATTTTTACGAAAGTGAACGTCGTTTAAAAACGTATTTTTGGATCACGTCACATGAAATGCACCCGGATCCTCGACACATTCTTATTCAATATTTTGGGATTTGGATTTGGGTTACATGAAATGCACACCTTTATTTAAGAAGGTAAAATTATTAAAAATGCGCCTAAAGCGACTAACAGGTTATTATCTTTGCGGGGGACCGTAAAATTCGCTAAACGGCACTCCCCAAAATTCTAAGTATTTTTATATAAAACATTGAATGAGGGCCCCGCAATTCATATGCTTTGTTCGGCGAGGCTCGTCTCATTTTTATTTAAAAGCCATCCTAGAGCAAACTACAATTATCTATTTAAATTTGTCTCTAAGAATCCTAGTTACTTAATATTATAAAATTCGGGCCTCAAGTTCATGTCCGGATTCAAACAAAAGGGCAAGCCTTTTAGTTTGGACCCGCTACCTAACCCGAAGGCCCAGATTTGTGTTATTTTTGTCTCTTACAGCTTTGGCCTGAGTAGACTGCCCAGGCCTCCAACTAACCGACTCAAAGGACAATTGGGCTTCCTGAATTGTTTTTGCCCAGCCCAATCACCCAGCATTTGTTAATCCAACAGGTTTGAGAACACTGGCCTGTAACTACATCACAGGCCCAATTAAAGATGAAACTAATGTATGACACTAACCTTAGAGGAATATGAAAATTCTTGTTTAATTACTTAAGGTTGCAATAGTTTAACACACCATTTTTATACTGTAGCTATTTGTTTCTTTACCTAAATCATCAATTAACATGAAACACTATGTGAGTAATAATCTGAGTTTTTTTCTTTTTGACTTGAGCCTATTACACAAATGGACTAGCCAAATTATATCAAAACAATAATGACTGACTAATATGGGTATACACACTATTTTTATACTAACGAGCATGTTGTCCGAGTCAAATTCATTTTTTACACTTATGCTTTCCAAATCTAATTCAATGGATTATTAATCACAAATGAAAATCTGGAATGTTGTTGCGTAAAATCAAAAACTAAAAAAATCACCAAACGAAACATACTAAGCTAATGACTAATTTTCAATCCAATACAAATTAATAGTCTTATGACAGTCCAAATCAGTTTTCAACAGTCCTAATTATACGGTCCAAGGAATTAAGTAGTCTTAACTAGTATTCCCAGTCCAAAACAGCTCTATTATAATGACTACACATCTATCCTACAAATCATACAAAATCTAGCCTACAAATCATGATAAAATTACTGAAGCAAACTGGAAAACACAACAAAATTATGTTGCAGCTTCGTTTCATATTTTTTAACTAGAGATCTACATAGTGATGAATCTCAGAATATGTACCTGGAATCAAAGGGTAATAAGAAGGAAGTAAGATAAGCAATGGTTCAGCAAATCACAACAACAAGATCAGCAATAACACAGCTCACACAAGGCCAATTTTCAACCAAATCAAGCCACAATACCCATGGAGGAATGATAGAAGAGTACAGCAACAAAATGACCCAAAATCACACTGATTTTCACCCAAATTTAGTTGAAATTGAACCAGGAATACTCAGATCACTTCAACACTTCAATGTCAAACCCAAGGATGAAAAATAAAGCTTAGAACTCAAAAATCAGCCTAGAGAATTCAATTGAACAATGTTTTTTGAAGTTTTCTACTGTGTTTTTGTTTGTTTTTGGTTTTTTCTTTTGAAGGAATGAAGATCTAAAGAAGTTCTAACTATAGAACTCAGACTTTTTTGAATTTCTTAGAATTTAAAATTTAAATTTGAGGATCAGATCTGCAGGGATGGTTTTGGGGAAAAATTCAGAGTTGGGAGGGTTTGGGGAATTTTCAGAGGTGTCAAAAACTTTTTTTGGAATTTTTTAGGTGTGTGAAACTTGTAAA
Source organism: Nicotiana glauca (assembly GCA_026770625.1). NCBI lineage: Eukaryota > Viridiplantae > Streptophyta > Magnoliopsida > Solanales > Solanaceae > Nicotiana > Nicotiana glauca. Next base: position 254,744 of record MU742738.1, read on the forward strand.
TGAAGGCATTAGGCCTGATTTTCATAGGCAAGGAAGGGGCAGGAATGTCCTAGAGGTTTTCACTCATTTTTTCCCCTTTTTATTTTCAGAAATTAGTCGTTAATCCCTAAATTTGTGGCTTGTTGCCCAAGTTACTGCATTAAGAATGCAGAAACTTACACTAAGGCCCTCTTCTAGAAGGACCTAGGATATTCTAGCTTTGTTATCTACCTATGAAATACCTATACTATCCTCACTTCTATTCTGAAATTACTGAGCCTTAACAAATTGACCAATTTTAGGTGCCCAAACTACCCCTGATCAACCCTAGTATTAAACTATAACCCCCAGCCCCCTTCACCTTATTTAGTAACTATGGTTAATTAAAAACCAAACTATTCAGTTATAACCACAATTCTTTAATCATCAAAATAAACTATCCTTATTTTAATTTGAATTAACTACTTAATCTATATATCCTACGACTACTGTTTTATTGAACTAAGCAAACCATTCAAACACAAAATTAAAATCAGATCAACCAAAGCAATTATGGACCATTTAAGTGAAACTAAACACCAAATCAACTATCAGAAAAAAAAAACCAAAATTAAAGGAAAAAATTATCAGAAACAAAAATCAAAAATTCCTTAAATTTCTAAAGCAATTATCAGTGTCTAAATGATTGATCAATGTCGTTCAACTGGGATCAACAATATACGAACTACACTATTGTAGTCTGAACCTAAGTAATAATAAAAAACTAAAAGAAGCAGACATGGAAGAACAAGAACAAGAAGAAAACAAAAATAAAAGATGAAATCAGCTGGTTTTGGCTCAGACTCGAATCTGATGATGCTTTTTTGGAGCTATTTGGACTAAAACCGTCTTTAATCATGTGTTTTCAATGAGAAAACACACGATTAAAGGCAGTTGTAGTGCCAAATCAAAGAAACCCCAACTTTGAAAAGTTAGGGTTCTTGGCTGGACTTCGATCCAAAATTTGAGAAGATGGGGTGATGTTTGACGGTTATAGGCTATGGATTTATGAAGAAGGAGATGAGGAGGATATATGGTGTAAGTTTGGACGGGTTTGGAGAAAGTAGGGTTTTGGGACAGAATTTAGATCTAATATTCGAGAAGATTGGCTAGGAATTGAAGGAGATGGTTTTGGGAGTTGGAAAGAGGAGAGAAAGGGGAGCTTGTGGTGAAATTTTAGGGTCATTTGGAGCTTCGCCGCCGGCGGAGGTGATTTTCGATTGGAAGGCGGTGGGAGACGGTGGTCTAACGGCGGAGACACTGGGGTTAGGGTTGTACGAGGAGGGAGAGAAATGTTTTTTAGGTTTGATTAAATTTCGGAACAGTTTTCTTAATTATGTTAAACAAATTCGGACCGTTTGATCATGGGGAATGGACGGACAGGATTTCTTGACGCCAAAACGGCGTCGTTTTGATAACAACTAGACCGGGTTGATAACTTTGGGCTGGGGCTTGGCTGGGGCGGATTGGAAAGACAAATTTCTTGGGCCTGGGAGAGGAATCTAATTAAATGGCCCAAACTTCATTTCCCTTGTATTTATTTTCCTTTTCTTTTCCAATTTCAAAACAAATTAATTCCCTCTTTTCCTTAACAAAAAATTGAAATTAATTCCTAGAGACCTTGACTAACTAAAAAAAAACTAATTAAACCTAAAATGATGATTAAAATCAATGAATTAACAGAAAACCTGACAAAATCAAAGCTAGAATTAAAAGTGCATTTTTAAGCTATTTTTTTGTAATTTTTCAATTTTATAAAACAAATGATTTCTAACTATCCTAAAATGCAAAAACATATTTTTATATTTTTCGCTAATTAAAATGCACAAACACGATGCAAACAATTAACACACAATCATGCAATTAATTTCTAAAAATTCAAATAATAAAAGAAAAATCCTAATTCTAAGGAATTTTATAGGAGTAATTTAAGCGTGAAAAAAATCACGTGCTCACAGCTGCCCCTCTTTGCTCGAAGACACGAAGGGTTTTCGGGCAAATATAAATGAGCACCATGAAGTATTTTTGCCTGCTCAACACTTCATGAGAAGCATTTTGAAAACCATCTGACCGAACCCTGCTTCAAAGGTTGCCTACATTTCCTTGGCTATAAAGGAATCAGGTCAGTGTAGTTCTGGAAGGTTTGGTAGCTGGGACTACCAGGAGCTGTGATTTTCACTGTTGTTGCTGCTGCTACTGCTTGCTGACCTCCTTATTACACTAAAAAGGAAAATCAAAGCTAAGCTAGCTATGCCTATCAACTATAAGTTACAAGATTCCTATCTATAATTCTCTTGAAACTTGATCTTGAGTCTTAGCTGATTTTTCTGTGGACTCTGATCTGAATCTTGATGCTCGCACACTGTAGGTGTTTACTTTTCTGCAGCATTGGGTCCAAGCGGGATCAGCGGAGCTTGTAACTTCAAACAGATTTTGAACAATCCACACCCTCACTTGCTTCACACTTGAATTCATTTCTTTTTTTTCTTTTCTTTTTTTCTTGATTCTGGATTGAGACTCATTCCATCGGTCATCTCGCACCCTATGTTTTGAGGTCAACCTAGTGAAGATATCAAAATAAACAAACGAACAAAATTTTCTGCCCCAGTTTTTCACTAGAAAAATTTCGTGAGTTAGTTGTGACACATATCTAAGAAGTCAAATTAAGATTGTGTATTCTTATGAACGAATCCAGGTTATGTTGGAAAATGACCAGGTTATGCCGGAAAAAGAACAAGGGTCTTGGGTTATGCCGGGACGAAAAGAAAAAAGATCATCGGGTTTTGCCGGGATTTGGAAAGAAAAAGCTCCCTGGGTCATGCCAGGGAGATCCTCGGTTTTTTGGCCGGGATTTAGAAAGAAAAAGCTCTTTGGGTTATGCCGGGGAGATCCTCGATTTTTTGGCCGGGGTTTGAAAAGAAAAGGCTCCTTGGATTACGCCAGGGAGATCCTCGGTTTTTTGGCCGGGATTTGGAAAGAAAAAGCCCCTTGGGTTACGCTAGGGAGATCCTCGATTTTTTGGCCAGGATTTGGAAAGAAAAAGCTCCTTGGGTTATGCCAGGGAGATCCTCGATGTTTTGGCTGGGATTTGGAAAGAAAAAAGCTCCTTGGGTTATGTCAGGGAGATCCTCGGTTTTTTGGCCGGGATTTGGAAAGAAAAAAGCTCCCTGGGTTATGCCAGGGAGTTCATTGGTTTTTTGGCCGGGATTTGGAAAGAAAAATCTCCTTGGGTTATGCCAGGGAGATCCTCGATTTTTTGGCCGGGATTTGGAAAGAAAAAAGCTCCCTGGTTTATGCCAGGGAGATTCTCGGGTTATGCCGGGATATTTAAGGAATGGGATCCTATGCTACCATGATTTGTTTTTCTTTGGGGATTTTCATTTTCATTTCTTTTCTTCTTTCTTTTTCTTTTGTTTTCCTTTTTATTTAGCAAAACGCATGAAAGAATTTGGGGGGAAACTTCCTGTTTGGTCATTTTCCTGCTGCAAAGCTATTTCAGCATTTGCACATTTCATTTCCTTTTTTTTTTTGGATTGCACCTACTTCTTGCACGGTTGCTTTGAATTAGACCAGTTTACAATAAAAAAACAATTTGTTATTTTGAAACGGTGGTTGGTTTTGTGGCCTTGATCATCCCAATTGCTTGATCCCGGTCCCTTTTTGTTGAGAACTTTTCCGCTTGCTGCCTTTGAGGGTGAATCTCTTTTAAACCGACAGTATTCAACTTTAGAACTTCAAGATAACTCGCCCGTGTGGGCTCTGGCCTTTTCACTTTATTCTGCCCTTAGGACCTTTGCCTTTGACTTTCTTTCTTTTCAAATGTCTTTACTTTGAAAGCATCAATCACCATGGTCAATCGGGATTGGACTGACGCACCTGCTGAGGCTGGGTATTTCCTTTGGCTTTTGATAGTGGAGCCCTATAGAACCAGTCCCGCCACCTTTTCTTTGCAGTAATTCCAGAATCAGAGTTAAACCTAAAGGGATTCAAAGAAGAAATATACAAAAGGCAAGCGGATGAGTTTAAAGAGAAGCGTCCCTTTCGGGGGAAAAGAAGGACTTATCTGAGGTGTGCATGCTGGCTTCAAATGAACATGACATGCTTCTTGGACTGGACACCTGACCCACACAAGCTTTCCAACTTCTCGTGAACCCATTGATTCGCATTTCACAACCAGGGGGCATTGCCAAGACTCTTTCAGTGATGAGATGTCTTCTTTTCGGCCGACAGCACCCTTTGCGGGTTTTCGCCAATCGACCTCTCTCATTTCTCTTCTCACCGTCGCCCGATAGTGCTCTTTGCGAGTTTTCACTAAGCGGACTCTCTCATTTTCATTTTCTCTACTCCCCGTCGCCTTAAGGTTTTCACCGATAAGACTCTCTCATTTTATTTCTCTAAATTTGAATTGTATCAGATTCCAACAATGACGTTTGCTACTTCCCTGTCTTTGCCAATTGATCGGAAGGACTTGGACAAGGTTTTTGAGGTAAAGGATTTTGGGCGGAACTACAACTTTGGAACCGTTTCGACGGATTCAGAGCCGAGCCATCATATCATCTGCCCCAGTTTCAATTTTTGGAGGAAATTGGGATTTTTGTTTTGGTGTGACTGAACCTCAGGGGGAGGCTGCCTACGAATCCTTTCAGAATCAAGTCAAACGTAGTTCAGGCAAATGATTTTTTGTTTTGTTTTGTTTTTTTTTTCTTTTCTCTTTCTTTTTCCTTTCCTTTTTATTTTTTTCTTTTTTTTTCTTTTTCTTTTTATCTTTTCTTTTTCTTTTTTCTTTTTTCTTTTTTCTTTTCTTTTTCTTTTTTTTTTGATAGTACTTCCAGATTCCAAAGAGGGTGACCAAAGAAGAGTAACCGGCTCAAAGGGTTTACGAAGGGTTGATAGTGTTTGGGGTAGCGGGAAGGAAAGCCTTCGTCATCTCAATTACACAAAAGCCATCAAACCAGGAGGCCTAGACATAGTGTCTTTTGACTGTATCTGCATTGACTGTTGTTTCAGGTTCATTTCCTTCGATGTCTCCCAGATATAGTGCTCCTCTCAGCAATATTTTCCGGATTATGTATGGACCCTTCCAATTAGGAGCAAATTTTCCTTTCGCTTCACTAGTGATGAGAGAGAATGCATCTCAGCACGAGTTGTCCCACCTCAAAATTCCTAGGACGAACTTTCTTGTTATAAGCGCAGGCCATTCTTTGTTGATACAACTGCCTGAATGTGCCCTGAGTATGGCACACTCTTTTGCTATAATGGACCTTTCCAACCCGCGAACCAATTTTCCTTCAATTGTTCCACTTCTTTTTATTTCCTCAAGGTTACCTTCTTTGTATTTCGACTCTTGATTCATTATTTTGATGTCTGACAGTGTTTTGGGATCTAGGCATGAAGTCCTCAAGCATGTCATGTTATTTAAAGCTGCATTATTATAACTAAAAAGAAGAAATGAAGGGGAAAAATAGCAAAATCAGAAAGAAAAATGAACAATGAAATATTGATTTCATTTTTTTGGAATTTTGAAGATAACAGGGTTCACATTCGGGAATTTAAAGACAAGAAACTAAAAGAAACATCTGAGTTACAACCTGAAATAACTCGGGATGCAGAAAAGTGGCAGGGCTAGTCCACCGAGACTCCTTCCTGATCAGGAATGGCATAGCCTTCCAGTTTTGAAGTTTGGCATCTGGTCCCCCGTATAGCACCTCAGCGGTGCTAGTGCCCTCTCCCGGCTGAACCATGTCTAATCATTTCTTTAGCCACCATATCCGACAGGAAAGGTTGGGGGCAAGGATTTCCTTCTTCGTACTGATCTGCCACCACAATTTCAAAGGCTTGATAGACAATATGCTCCCTTCCCTCCCTCGCCTCCAAGCATGGGATAGATGGGTCGCGATAGATGGACTGCTCGTCTTCTCCGTGGACCACGATTTCCTGATCTTCATACTCGAATTTCACTATTTGGTGAGGGTGGAGGGCACAGCTCCTGCAGAATGGATCCAGGGCCTTCCCATAAGGAAGTTGTAGGATTTATCCATGTCCAACACCTGGAAGGTTACCTCGAAATCCATCGGGCCTATAGTCAATATTAAATCAATTTCACTGATGGTATCCCTCTTAATACAATCAAAAGCTCTCACACAAACATTATTAGGTTGAATCATTCCTGTCCCGATTTCCATTCTTTGCAATGTGGAGAGTGGGCAGATATCAACCCCCGAGCCTCCATCCACCATGACTTGCTTGACGTAGTAACCCTCACATTTGACAGTCAGGTGCAAGGCTTTGTTGTGGGCCGCTCCTTCTGGAGGCAAATCATTTTTACTGAAAGAGAGTTGATTGATGGCGAAGAATCTTCCTGCCATTCTTTCAAGTTGTTCAACTGACGTTTCAACTAGCACATACGCCTCATTCAAGGTTTTCATAAGGATCTTCTGATGTTCGGCGGATTTTGTCACCAATGACAATGGTGACACTTGCTCAGGACACTTCCTCAATTGCTCCACCGTTTCGTAGTCAGGAATCTTCATTTTCTGAAAGAAGGACTCTGCTTCTTCGGCGCTCACCGGCTTCTTAGATGGAAAGCGTTTTCATGTGGCGCTGTTTACCTCTTGTATGTTTGAATGCTTTTCAACAGGGATTGTTACTGGAAGTTCTCCTAAATTTTCCTTGCCTTTGTATGTAACCACTATTTGCTGGTAGTTCCATGGCACTACAGAGGGGTCGGTTATTGGCTTCTGTGGTACGCGTCTAATAACCACTGGCTCATTCAGCCGAGGTGGTTTAATTGTTCCCTGCACCACATAGGCCCCTTTCGGCACGTACATTTGTGTCCCCTTCTTCACTTCAAACTTCCTCGAAGTGCTTACAACTAGTGGTTTCTCTTAGCGACCTCGCGGAACATAAAGAACCCCGTGCTTAGGAGGCACTAGCTCTGCTTTTGTCTCAGTTTTCCTCTAAGGCTCAATTTTGACAGTTTTATTCTTCTTCTCCCCTTTTTCCTGCTTCGGGGCTGCCTCAGGCTTCCTTTCTATATCGACAATAGCAATTATGGCTTTCAGGGCTGGATCAAATTCCCAGTCTTCACAAATTATTCCGATTACCGGCCCGTTATTATGGGCGGGCAACGGATTATTGGTCACATTCGGGGCCTCTTCATCCCTCAACACTATTTTTTCCTTGTTCGATCAAATCTTCCACAGCTTTCTTCAATGTCCAGCAGTTGTCAGTACTATGCCCTTCAGCTCCTGAAAGATAGGCACAGCGGACACCCCGTTGATAGGCTGGAGATTCTGGGTTCTACCTGTTTTGGGGGATAGGTTGCATCAGGTTCATCTAGACGAGCTTCGGGAACAGACTGGAATAGGGTTCACCAATTGGTGTAAAATTTGGTCATCTGGGTGGTTCCTGAGGGTGGAAGTTATTTTGTGGTGGTCAGGGATTATATCTATTCTGGTAAGAGGCTGTTTTCTTTGGAATGGAGGTTGGTTTCGATTAACTTGTGGTTGCGGTCGGCCGAAAGGTTGAGCATTCATGACCGCATAAGTTGGGGGAGCATAAGTCATATCAGTGTGAGGATAGTAGTGTTGAGGGGTTTTTTCAGAAAACACCGGTCTAGGAGCCCAGTATCTTCTTCCTCCCAATGCTGCCATCACTGTTTCTTCTTTCTTTTTTCCTTTGGCCATTCCTCCAAACCCACCTTAGATGGCTTGGGAGGTTGCTCTTATGGCCGACTGGCTCAAGATTCTGCCCGTTTTTAGCCCATTTTCTACCATTTCTTCGATTTTTATTGCCTCTACGAAAGGCTTACCTATGGCGGACATCATATTCTGAAAGAAGTTTGCATCATGGGCCTGCAGGAAAACAGTGACCATCTCTACCTCATCCATTGGAGGCTTCACTCTTGACACCTATTCACGCCATTTAATTGCATACTTGCGGAAACTCTCTGAGGGCTTTATCTTTAGATTCGCCAAGGAGTTCCTGTCTAGCACGATGTCTATGTTGTACTAAAATTGTCGAACAAAGTCTCGGGCTAGATCGTCCCAAATATGCCAATGCGAAACATCTTGGTCCATATACCACTCTGAAACGATGCCAATTAAGCTTTCCCCAAAATATGCCATCAGCAATTCTTCTTTGCCATCGACTCCCCGTAACTAATTGCAATACTTTTTCAGGTGAGCAATGGGGTCACCGTGCCCGTTATACTTCTCAAATTTTGGTGTTTTGAACCCTGGCGGCAAGTGTACATGCGGGAACATACATAGGTCTGTATAGGAGACACTTTTTTGCCCGCTCAAGCCTTGCATATTTTTTAAGCTCTGCTCGAGGCTTCTCATTCTCTTTGCCATATCATCCCGCGCTAGGGCTTTAGGGGTTTTGTCCTGCCCCAGTGTAAGCTCGTATGGTGGCTGCTGAGAGTAAGTATATTGAGGATAATAAGGAGGGTCAGCCTGGAAGACGGGATTTTGGAATGTGAAGACTGAAGGGTCAACAGCATGCTTGGGTAATGATGGTTGTGTTGTTGTGGAAGCTGGTGGAGCCGTGAAGATGTTGGGAGCAATTCCAGACGGGAACACCTGGGAGCGAGCCTCAGAAGGTGTTCCGAAGAAATGAGCAGTTATGGTTTGTTTCCCCAAAGGAATGTTTGGGTGGCTGATGTGGACAGTGGTAACACCTCTAGATCTAGGGAATAACTCCGGGAATCCGGGGATGGTACTTAAAGGTTCCTTTCCTTTGTTCCAAGCATCCCACATTTCTATCAATCGCAGGTGCAAGATCCGATTTTCTTCAGTTGTAAGGGATTTAAAGGTCGGGACCCCCGAGATGGGGTTGTCTTCAGGTATGGGGATTGCAGACAGAGTTATTTCAGATGACATCTCTGTACTTCCTTTTGATCTAGTGAAATATCGATGTGAGGCCAGCTTACCACAAACCCACCACTGTTTCTAAAAGCTCAGCTGGAATGACAGCAACAACGGTTAGTGTGAAACAAATAACAGATAGATAACTGCACATTGGGGTGTGATGCACCTATACAGTAAAATGAATATTTACATGTTTGCTTCGGTTGCATGCGTCATCCCAGCTTTTCTCTTGTCCCTTCGCTTTTCTTTCTCTTTTTGTTTTGTTTTCTCTCATTTTCTTTTGCCTCTTCTTTATTTTCATTTTTCCCTTTTCCTTGGCCATGGTTATTCTCTCGATTCTTTATTTTATTCTTTTTGCGTTTCTTTTCTCTCTTGTTTTTCCTTTATTTATTTCCCTCGTATTTCTCTTTTTCTTAGGATTATGGTCGAATATTATGTAGATTGCCTACGTATCATGGCCCGCATGAATCAGACTAGGCGTAGTTCGTGCAAATAAATGCAAAAATAAGGCAACAATTTTTAGTAATTTTCAATTTTTCATTAATAAACAACTGCGATTACAAAAGCTACTAGACTATTTGTTTTTCTTTTTCTTAAAAAAAGGAAATTACAAGAACAGACTCAAAAGCAAAAATACAGACTCGATTAACTAAGAATACATCAAAGCTTCAAATCATGGGGCCCGCAGGGCATCATTCGGCATCGCCGCGGGCCTGCGTACAAGACCCCTTTGCAACTGATCTAAATCATTCATGACCTGGCGAACAAATATCATCACTGAGGCAAATAAAGTGGTGCGACCCATCCGTTCACCGGCCTGACACTTCATGACAATATAATTTGCAATGCTTCAGATCCGTTCCCTGATTCGGCCCTTTTCTTGGAGGAGTCGACTTATTTGTTGTGCACGAGCCTCTAGAACCTGAGAGTCCTGGAAGTGAAGGTCTTGTAGCAATTTTATTTCCATTTCCATCTCGGCAATCAACCCATAGCACTGGTCCCTCTCGGCTTGGAATTCTTTATCTCGTCGGGCTGCCTTTTCTTCTTGGGTATTCATTTTTCTCTTCATGTTGGCAATGGTTCTTTTGTAGTTTCTCTTCATTTGTTGCACAAATTGGGCTCTTTCTTCAGTCTTCTTAGCCCACTGTGCCCGAAGTCTTACCATATGTGCCTCAGATTTTTCTAACTCTTTCTGGCAGTCCAAGACTTGTTTCTTTAACCCTTTAATCAACCTTTCATCAGATAGACTTCTTTCTTGGTTCCTGGAATCTATTTTCATTTGTTGTATTTGGGCTTTGAGTGCTTCATTCTCCTGAGCCAACTTCTTTTTATCTCCTTCATCAGCTGCAGCCTGTACACTCTTGTCGAATTGGAGATCTCGGACTTGTTGCTCCAACTATACTATTCTAGCTCAGTACTCCCTTTCCTTGGCTTGCCAATCCCATTGAACCTGGACCCCATCGGTAAATTGCTACACGTGTGGCCTTTTAGCGGGTCTCTCAGGGATTTGAAACTTTTTACCAAACCACATCAAATATTTGGGATCTACCTTGCCTCTAGCTTGGTCCTGTACTATGGTTTTAGGCTCGAGGAACCAGCACTCATTCCATATCTTTCGGATTCTGCCTTCAGGGAATGCAGCCTTCAGGCCTAACTCAATGACTTGCCCACTCAGGTCTTCATCATTGTGCACTGTCTGGAATCTTCCAAGCTATCGCAAAACTCGGTAAGGAGCATAAGGCTATATGCTTCAAATACCCATCAAAAGAATATAATAGACCTCTGCTGATGTGTATACAGCTTCAGTAGCAGGAAGCCATCCATAAGCCCATTCAACTTTATCTGCGGTCAGGGATCTTAAGCATGAAGACCAGGCCTCAGTACCTTCAGGGAACTCAATACCTGTTACCCGGGTCCCGAATTCTGCAATACAACTCAACCTGGTTAAACCGTAGTTCATATAGCCTGTGCAGTGACAGAGGTGCTCTTGTATCCACAACTGTAACAGCAAATTGCAACCTTGAAAGAATTTCACACCTTCCCGACATTTGGTCAAAGCTCGGTACATTTCTGCTACAATCAGGAGAACCACTGTGCTAGTAGGTTTTTTAACGGCAACATCTAGCATTCCTACCAGGCCGAGGTCTATGTGACCATCTTTTCTCGGACAAACCACTACTCCCAGAAAGGCTAACATGAAGGCTAATCCTCGTCGGGCTTCCCATTTGTCTTTATTCCCGGCATATGTCAAGCCGGTATTGGGTTCCTCGAAACCTTTTGGGTTACCATACCGGTGATATAAGAAATGCAATGTACAACACCCCTCTGCTAGATGCGGGTCATGAATGTCCCGGCTGATGTTCAACAAATCCAAGAACCTATGAAAGGTTACCGGTCATGTGGCCAATAGGTATATACCTCGAAGGTTCCCATTGAGACCCACGTATCCCACAATCTCTTCTAATGTAGGTGTGAGTTCAAAATCTAAAAATCGGAATACATTATGGGTCGAGTCCCAAAATGGTATTAGTGCCTCAATAATATCCTTCCTCGGTTTGATGTTCAATAAATCAATGAGGCCGCCCAAAATTTTGACCACAGTATCTCTGCTTCCCTTTCCCAAATCATGCCACCACATATGGAGTTTCAAGGGGATCTCGCTCAGGACTAAGAAGGTTTCGATGTTACTTGAATTCATCCTGCACATTTATTTAGGGGAATTTAATGATTTAGTTTGAAAAGTGGCTATTTTTGCAAAAATTCTTTATTTAGAAAACAAGGACTTGGTTTTGCAAATACGGACTTTCAGTACTTCCGGGAGGAAGATTTTAAAGTTGTGCCCGCAAACATTTTAAAAATGACTCAGGGTGGATGTTCTTGCAAAAACAGCCTTTCGGCGTCCTTTTGGGGACATTCGGCTTATTTTAAACAAGAATGACATCACCCGACTTATTTTGACAAGAAATTAAAATTTTGGCATTTTTTGGCTGTGAGCACGTGATTTTTACCCTAAGCAAATTATTCCAAAAATGTCAAATAAAATGACTTTGACAATTTTAAGAATTTTGTTGCATTTTTTGTGTTAGTTGGTCACATAATAACTCATATTAAAAATACAAAAATATGCATATGCATTAAGATTTTT
>MU742741.1:0-26238 GCA_026770625.1 Nicotiana glauca
ATGTGGATCATCATACTGACGCTCTCTAATGTGATCATACAAGAAAGACCGAGATACCACACAAGCCAACACCCGGCTAGGCTCCGAAATATCTAACCTCAACATCCGATTGGCCAAAGCATGAACATCAACTGCAAAGGGTCTCTCCGCAACTGGAATGTACGCCAAACTACCCATACTCATCGCCTTTCGGCTCAAAGCATCTGCCATTACATTGACCCTCCCCGGATGATACAATATGGTAATGTCATAATCCTTGAGCAACTCAAGCCACCTCCGCTGTCTCAAATTTAGATCCTTCTATTTGAACAAGTGCTGAAGACTGCGATGATCAGTATATACCTCACAGGATACGCCATACAAGTAGTGCCTCCAAATCTTCAAAGCATGAACTATGGCAGCTAACTCCAAATCATGAACGGGGTAGTTTTTCTCATGAGGCTTCAACTGACGAGAGGCATAAGCAATAACTCTACCCTCCTGCATCAACACACATCCAATCCCAACTCTCGAAGCATCACAATACACGGTGTAAGAACCTGAAGCTGATGGCAGGACTAACACTGGAGCTGTGGTCAAAGCCGTCTTGAGCTTCTGAAAGCTCTCCTCGCACTCATCCAACCATACGAATGGTGCACCCTTCTACGTCAACTTGGTCAAGGACGAATCAATAGATGAAAATCCCTGGACAAACCGACGATAATACCCTGCCAAACCGAGGAAACTCCGGATCTCCATAGCCGAGGACGGTCTAGGCCAACTCTGCACTACCTCTATCTTATTTGGGTCGACCTGAATACCATCACTAGACACCACGTGTCCTAGAAAAGCCATCGACCCAAGCCAAAACTCACACTTGGAGAACTTTGCATAAAGCTTCTCCTCCCTCAATCTCTGCAATACTACTCTCAAATGCTTAGCATGATCCTCCTGGCTACGCGAGTACACCAGGATGTCATCAATAAACACAATCACAAATGAATCTAGATACGGCCAGAACACACTGTTCATCAAATACATGAACACAGCTGGGGCATTAGTCAGCCCAAAAGACATAACTAGAAACTCATATTGCCAATATCTCATCCTAAAAGATGTCTTCATAATATCAGAATCCCTAATCTTCAGCTGGTGATAGCCTGAACGAAGATCAATCTTCGAGAATGCCCTCGCTCCCTGGAGCTGGTCAAACAAATCATCAATGCGCGGTAGAGGATATTTGTTCTTCACTGTTACCTTGTTCAACTGCCTGTAATCAATACATAGCCTCATTGTGCCATCTTTCTTCTTGACAAACAACACCGGTGCACCCCACGGTGACACACTCGGGCGAATGAACCCCTTATCTAAGAGTTCCTAAAGCTGCTCCTTCAATTCCTTTAACTCAGCTGGTGCCATACGATAGGGAGGAATAGAGATGGGCTGAGTGCCCGACACCAGATCAATACCAAAATCAATGTCCCTGTCCGGCGGCATGCCCGGCAGGTCTACTGGAAACACATCTGGAAACTCTCACACAACGGGAATAGAATCAATACTAGGAGTCTCAGCTCCAACATCTTTCACAAAAGCCAAGTACGATAAACAACCTTTCTCAACCATCCGCTGGGCCTTTAGTAAAGAGATCACCCTGCTGGGAACATAATCGGTTGAACCTCGCCACTCAATCCTTGGAATACCCGGAATGGCCAACGTAACTATCTTGGCATGACAGTCCAGAATAGCATGGTACGGAGATAGCTAATCCATACCCAGAATCACATAGAAGTCTACCATACCCAACAACAACAAATCAACTCGGGTCTCCAGAACCCCAACAGTAACAAGACAAAATCGATATACGTGATCCACAATAATAGTATCGCCTACCGGGGTAGATACATGCATAGGCAAGGAAATATAATCACGGGTCGTACCCAGATGATGGGCAAAATATGAAGACACATAGGAGTATGTAGACCCGGGATCAAATAAAACAGAAGCATCCATGTGGCAAACTAAGATAATACCTGTGATAACAACGTCTGATGCAACAGCCTCCCTCCTATCTGGGATAGCATAGAATCGTGCATGACCACCACTAGATCGATCTCCACCCCTAGGGCGACCCCTAGCTGACTGACCCTTACCCCTACCTGACTGGGATGATGCTGAAGTAGATGGAGAAGAAGAGGAGGGCTGATCCCTCTGCTGAGACCGACCACTATGAAGCCGAGGACACTGTCTCCTCATATGACCTAACTCACCACACTCGTAGCAACGACCCTGAGCTGGAGAAGGGGACTGAAGGGAACCCCTCGCTGCAGATGAACCCTAGGCTGAAGAGGAAGGAGTAGAACTCTGAGCTGGAAGAGCACCAAGTGAGGACTGGCCCTACTGAAATCCCTGGCGGCCACGACCTGAAGAAGCCCCACTGTACTCTGGGCGACCTGTCAGAGGAGGCCTAAAAGAATGACATCTACCATGCTGGAACTGGCCCCTAAACGGAGCACCACTATAGCTACCTGAACCTCAAGGCCTCTTGGCCTCCCTCTCCTCACGCTCCCGATGGCGATCTGTCTCAATCTGGCGAGCCATATCAACTACCTCCTCAAACGAAGCTGCTAACACTCTCTCCCTAGTCATCAAAATGCGAATCGGATAGTTGAGGCCAACTACAAACCACCTGATCCTCTCCCGATCTGCCGGGATCATCCAAGTGGCATGTCTAGCCAACTACGTGAACCTCAACTCATACTGGGTCACTGTCATGTCACCCTGGATCAACCACTCAAACTGTCGGCGCAACTCCTCTCCAAAAAGAGAGTGGAGAACTGCTGCCAAGTAAGGGGTGCTTCTCCCGCAGGCCTACGCCTCTCAAACTCCTCCCATCATGTAAATGCACGCCCTGAGAACTGAAAAGTAGTAAAAGCCACTCCACTCGACTCTAAGACCCCTGCAGTGCGAAGCATCCACTGACACTTGTCCAGAAATCCCTGGGCATCCTCGCCCTCAGTACCACTGAATGTCGGAGCCTGAAGTCTACCAAACCTCTCTAGTCGACGCTGCTCGTCATCTGGCATCACTGGAACTGCATACTCTGGAGCTGGTACGACTGGCGCAACTGGATGAGCTGGGGCTGCCTCTGGTGTCTGTAATCCCTGCACAACCTGCTCGGGTGTGCGAGCTGCGGGGGTCTGATGACCACCCCCGGTCTGAGAAGTAGCTGCGGCAGTAGAGGCTGAAACTGCCTGAGCCAGACTAGTGCAGGCAGATAAGATCTGAGCTAAAGCCTCCTGAAGGCCAGGAATCACGATGGGCACTGTCGGTGCCTGAACGGGTGCTGCTGGAGCATCTATAGTTGGAGGCTAGTCCTAAATGGGGGCAACTGGTGGGTCAACTGGTGCTGCCCCTACTGCTCTGCCTCGACCACGACCACGGCCGCGTCCACGGCCTCTAGCAGGAGGCAATGGTGGTCGTCTGCCACGTCCAGTAGCACGTGTTCTCGCCATCTGTGAGAGAATAGAATACAGAAGTTTAGTTCTCGGAACAACAAAGCCGCACGACAAGAGTTCAAGAATATGAAGCATTTCCTAAAGGTTCTGCAGCCTCTCGAGGATAAATACAGATGTCTCCGTACCAATCTGCGAGAGTCTACTAACCGGCTCATGACTCATGAGGCCTAGTAACCTAGGCTCTGATACCAACTTGTCATGACCCTAATCCCGGTCGTGATGGTGCCCAACACAACTACTAGGCAAGCCCGACCATTTACACTCTCAACCTGAGCATGAAGTTCAAAACCAGTCATTTGAATATCATTTTCAACAATAAAGCTAATAATCTTAATTTATAGATAGATATAAGCCGAATATCAAGATAATGCTGAAAACACTCCCAAAGACCTGGGGGTCATGAGTCTATATCCTCTAACAATACAGTGTAACAAGACTCCAATAATACATAGTTTTAAAAGCTGCGAAAAGATAATAAAAAGGGATAGGGGAGGAGTCGGGTCCTGCGGACGTCAGGCAGCTACCTCGACAACTCCGAATAAACTCTGAAATCAGCAAAAGCTCAGCTAAACTCCCGGGGTACCTGAATCTGCACACATGGTGCAGGGAGTAAAGTGAGTACTTCCAACTCAGTGGTAATAGACATGTATAATGACTGACAGTAAGAAATCCCGAAATATAAAAATGTAAAGCTATAATCAATACTCCTACACATTTAACGGCGTAATAACAACAATTAATGACAGACAACACAGACATGTATAGATATATGAATGCAATGCAATGCACATAACCGTTGCGGCGCACAGCCCGATCCATTTAGGTACCCGCGCTCACTGTGGGGGTTCAGACTCCGGAGGGGCTCCTACAGCCCAAGCACAATATCATCGTAACATTTGCTGCGGCGTACTGCCCGATCCACAATCAGTCCAACTATACACATGCAAGCTACACGGGCACAGTCAAACTTACCATTTTCAGTTCCAATTATCAGAAATTATAAATTAAGTGGTTAAAACCTTAGAATTTACTATTCATTTCGAGACAGTGTCTAACTTAGGACTGATATCATGAAAACATGCTAAACATCATGGAAACAGTGATAATAATCCCTACGAGATCCAAATAATCGGCATTCAACCCAAATATAATCATAACCATCCAAGTAGGAGGTTTGTCAACTAATTTCTAGCCAATAACACAATACGGACATCATTCTGTAGGACTAAGCCATAGTCCCCAATTACAATCGACCCTGCACTCATCGTAGAGTACGTGTCTCGCCTCAATATAGCGTCACAGTGTGATATAGCGGGGTTTCAAACCCTCAGGTCATCATCTACATCTATTACTCACCTCAAGCCGACCACAAAACTAGTCCGCTATGCCTTTTTCTCTCGAATCCGCCTCCTCGCGCGTCGAATCTGGTCAAAACCACAACGAGTACATTACAATAGGCTAATGGAACATAACCCAATTGAAAGAACTCGAAAAATACCCAAAAACACGAAGTTGGCAAAACCCGAGCCCCGGGCCTACTTCTCGAAAAATTACAAAATTCATATCACCGGAATCCTCGTCTCGCCACGAGTCCGTACATATAAAATACACAAGAATCGGAGTCCATTTGACCCCTCAAATCATCAATTCAAACCTTCTTAGGTTTCAAGCCCTAACCTCCTTTTTTACCCTTTAATTCCTTGAATTTACATGATTAATTCATGTTTTTATACCATAATAACATAATCTAAGTCCAAATATTCATACCTGATGAAATCCCTTCGAATCCTCTTCAAAATCGCCCAAAAACCCGCTTGTTCGAAGTCCAAAATGTTTTTCTTCTTTTCCAAGTTCGTGAACACTGTTCACTATAACACAGGTCCGATTTTCGCTTCTGCAATCCTTTAACCGCACCTGCGGTACCGCTTACACGACAAAATCAACCGCTTATGCGGTCTCACTTAAAACCACTGGGACCGCTTATGCGATTCCAAGCACCGCTTATGCGGTTTAACTCCAACCGCTTATGTGGTCAAAAATCCGCTTACGCAGCTCCGCTTACGCGTCCAAACTTTCCGCTTATGCGGAACTTCCCTGGGCCACTGACGATCGCTTCTGCGGCTGCCCCACCGCTTCTACGAAACCGCTTAAGCAACTCCTTTTCTGCAGATGCGGAAATACCAGAAGGCTAAGACATCAGACCTGCAAAAATGCCTAAAACCTCCGATTAATCATCCGAAATCACCCCGAGGCCCCCGGAACCTCAACCAAAAACACCAACACATCCAACAACCTTATACAAACTTGTTCCAATCCTCAAAACACGTCAAACAACGCTAAAACCATTAAAACACATCGGATTCAAGCCTAGTTTTCATCAAAACTTCCGAAATGCGCATTCAATAAAAAACCCGGCCAAACAACGTCCGATGACCTGAAAATTTGCAGACATATCCAAAATCACCTAACGAAGCTACTACAACTCTCGGAATTCCATTCCGACTCTCGGATCAAAATCTCACCTGTCAAACGGAATTCGCCAAAATTCAAACTTTGCCAATTCAAGCCTAATTCTACACCAAGCCTCCAAAATCAATTCTGATCACACTCCTAAGTCACAAATCATCCCCCAAAGCTAACCGAACCACCGAAATTCACATCCGATCCCTCTAACCACGTAGTCAACTTCCGGTTGACTTTTCTAAAACAAGCTTTCTTCTAAGAGGCTAAGTACCTCATTTCCAGCTAAAACCAACTCAATTCCACCCGATCAACTCAATTATCGATATTGAAACATAAAGCAACACAATATGGGGGAAACGGGGCGGTAACTCACGTGACAATGTGTCGGGTCGTCACATCGAAACCCGCTAAAATTGGTAAACCTTTTCCTATAACCAATCTGCACTCCCCCCGAAACTCGTAAACCTTTTAATCAGTTTACATCTTTTCTGAAACAACTGGTAACTCTTTTCTAAAACCGGTTTGCATCTTTTCTCTTTGTTTAAAATGATAACTCTTTTTCTAAAATCAACTTGCATCTTTTCTGAAACTATTGGTAATTCTTTGCATCTTTTTCCTGAAATTAATAGATCCTACGCCTAGGTTTTTATTTCAACTCATAAACAAAAGGTTGGCTAATTAATAACTTGGGTCATTCCCTGACAACTGTATTCGAGTTTCCTAATGCAGACTTTCTATTTAAATACATGTGTTGAACCAGTCCGCTCGCTGCTTAATTTAAATCTAAGACCAAATCAGTATTTTTCAAGGCATGCTTAACTAAATGATTGTTTGACTTCTGGGGTTAATTTGAGCCTTGTATGCTTGTTTGTTCTCCCCTTTTACTTGATATTTATTTTGAATGTCGAGCTAGAATTTTATCCTTCAAACTCCGCAAAGGCCCCCATCCCTTTCTTCCCCTTTAGGATTAGAAGTCCTAATACCCTGGGACTAATAGGATTGGGACGGGTAGTAGCATGCGATAAGTAAACGATATCGTTCCGCGCTTTAATACCTTAACGGGGTGTGAAGGGTAGACATGGAGATGATGATTACACAATAACACTCCACATACAACTGAGTACCAGTGTTGTGCGAATGATCCATGTAATGTATAAACCTAGGACCCCTTTCTCCTTCTTTATTAGTTTGACAAAATTTTCTGAATCTTAAAGCTACTGCATTTTAAATTTCTGCTTCTCGCTTGATTTTTCAGATTATTTGCACTAAGTACTTGAACTTTTCCTCTACTTGCACATTTTTACAAAAGTTGCTCCTTTAAAATTCAGCACTTCTTTCAACCTTTTGTGCTTCTTGTACTTGTTTATTTACATTTACATCTAAAGTCACAATTGTAGCATGGCCGGGAACCACACTAGTGGATCTTGAGGGGTGTCTAACACCTTCCCCTCGAGATAATTTCAAGCCTTTATCCAAAACTCTGGTCTGCATCTTTAATTCTTCTAAAAGTGTCCTAATGTAATATAATCATTAGGTGGCGACTCTCCAAACTCTCAAGAAAAATCCAATTCCCAAAGTGGGAAAAGAGTTGTCTTCCCTAATATCGTGAAGCTGATTCTGCAAGGAAAAAAGGGGCATCGACAGCATGGCGACTCTGCTGGGGACTTCTTTAGGCTTTTACCATTGCATGCTATACGTGACTTTATTGCTTTCTTTTATTGCTTTTGTTTAATGTCTTTATTTGAAACTAACTTGTTTCTTTTTTTTTTCTTTAATTACTTTCATTTATTGCTTTTCCATCAATACTATTGTAATTTCTGAGCAATCATTGTAAAATTTATTGTATGAACGTGAAAATACAAGTCAATTTGTTTCATCCTTGTAAACTGCATCTTCAACATCATATTCCACTCGTTCCAAACAAATACTATAGCAACACTTATAATGAGTAGTTGCGCACTTCCAATACTACCACCCCTTAAATTTGGCAAAGGCATATTTGCGGTAAAACCAGTCGATCAACGGTATAGTCGATGGTTCCGTGCCTTTCCTTCTTGAGTTGTCCGCTCAAGGGTACCAGTCTAGCACTTCAAGATAGAAACCTTACTCTGTTAAACTGTACATGCATCATGGTCAAACCTAGCCGAGTCAGTTATGTTGTCCACATAATGACTCATTAAGATAGCCTTGTCCAAAGTCCACCGGGTTTCCTTGAAACCGAAATGGACACCTCCACATTCTGTGCATTTATTTGGAGAACTTAAGTGCTTTGCTATGCTAATTATTGATTTAAATAGTCAAGTCTGGTGGGGGTAAGGGCCTAACACTCTGTTTTGCAGAAAATGAGGCACGAGATCCCCAGATTTGGCATGGTAACCAACATTCATCCAAGGCTACTGAATTGGTGGAACGACCTCCATTCTAGTGATCAAACACTCGTCCGCAAGTACCTAGGGAATCTACCTTCTCTCCTAGAGATTCAACCTAACAACAGAATCATAGAGGCTGCAACATTGTTCTGGGATAGTGACAAATCTGTGTTCCGCTTTGGTGATCTAGAGCTGACTCCCTTACTTGAAGAGATAGGGGGTCAAGCTGGAATTCCTTGGGAGACTCCAGGTTTGCTTATGCCAGAAAATCGCAAAGGAAGGGGTTTATTTAAAATGATGGGGTTGAAGAAAAACCCAGACTTAACCTGTTTGAAAGACTCCTACATCCCGTTTGACTATCTATATGAAAGGTACGGCCATAGCAAGTCATACCGCACCTATTCAGACGAATTTGCTATCACCTCATTGGGGCATGTCCATATAAGGGTCTTTGTTTTCATGTTTTGCTTTTTGGGGATTATCGTGTTCCCTATGAAGAAGGCTAGGATCTATACCAGACTAGCCATGGTAACCAAAACTTTGATGGAAGTGATTGGTCGGCAAACTTTCAGCATAGTGCCCATGATCATCGCCGAGATATACCGGGCCTTGAACAAGTGTCAACTACAAGGCAGTCATTTTGAGGGTTGCAACTTATTGCTTCAGCTTTGTCTCATGGAACACCTCCAGAAAGGAGAATACCGACAGGAGATCCTACGCAGAGATTGGGATGATCATATCGCCTTCCACCAGCCGAGGCGTATGAATTATATGCCAAAGATGTTCGCTCATCTAGAGGACGCTAGAGGGTGGGTAGAATTGTTCGAAAATCTAAAAGAAGACCAGGTGCAATGGATGTTTGAGTTGTTCCCTACGGATGAATTCATTGTCCGATCCCGAGATGCACCATTTCTCACACTGATTGGTTTGAGAGGGACTTATCCTTATGTTCCTCTCTGAGCCATGAGGCATGCTGGAAGAAGATAAATCATACCAAGTGTTGATAAAACAAGTCACCTCAGGTCTGATTTCTAGGACGATGATAGCCCTCACAGGTGCCAAGCTCAGTATTTGTGGCATTGCAAAATTGTTTTGGGGAAGGAATCCATCGAGCTAGACAGGTACCACGCCGGTTGCGTGTCGCATTATTCGGGTTGGTTAGAAGATGATGGCATGGGTCAGTCGAGATTCGTTCGAGGTAACAGAATTGTTGACGAGCATGCTGAAGCACAGGTTAAGTATAATCAACTGCGCAAGAGAATTCGAGAGTATGAAAGTGAGCATCGGGAAATACAAGAAGCCCATCAGAAATTGATCGAGGAGTGGAAAGAAATGGCTGTCAGCGCCAACAACCGACAAGGATATTTGGAGCGGGGTCTAGTAGAGCTGGAAGAAAAGTTCATCAAGAGGATCGAATACTACCAAAGCGCCGAAGGAAATGCGAGCGGACATCTGGCCCGAGCCTACTTACTGCTAGGACTACGCGAGTTGGTGGAGCTGTTCGAGGGAGACAAGACTGCCAAATCTGGGGAAGGTCCTTCTGGTACCAAGTAGTTAGGAGTCTTTTATTTTGCTTTAATGATGTAATAAGGCCAATGGCCACTTGTGACATTTACTTTTTGTTATTTAGAGTCATTTGGATTCGTCTTATTTTTATCAATAAAATGAGGCATTTAGCATTATAAGTTCTCCAAAACTATTTGTCGCGAGGCCTACCTCGGGCACAACGAGGCACCAAAATTAGGGCACAATTTATGTTCTCACCCAATGTGTTTAAATACTGCAATACTTTTTCCTCAGAACCCGCACTAACTTGTTACCTTTTTGTTTTTTTCTTTTATTTTTATTCCCCTCCCCAAAGGTTAGTTCATGCATTCTGGCATCATCAACATACTCCAGAAGATCCAAGGGCCCTCCACCTCCTCCTCCTCCGAGTCCTGTCCGGAAAAAGAACAAAGGCAAAATGGGAGATACAAGCGCCATAAAGGAGATTGAGATTCCTCAAGGTACCCCGGTTGCTAAGGAAACTACCGCACAACTGGAACAAAAGCTGTTGAAATTCCAAGATGAACTGGATCAGGTTCGAATTTGGCGAACCTATCATTTTCCCTCACCGTTCCTGATGTCAACACCCAAAATAACGCACCTCCACAAAACACCCGCAACCACAGATACAACCCAATCATACATGAAATACATGACACACTCCAAATAACACCCTACTACTCATTCCCGAGCCACTGAACACCACAAATGAGCATCTCCACAACACTCCTATTTACATGGATATTGTACCCCACTACGACCAACCATGTCAAATGCACCTGAGTTTGATGACAAGGACTCCCTCATCAAGAACTTAGCAGCAGAGCTCAAGAAATTAACCAGCCGAGTTCAGGGCATGGAAGGTAACAAAGGCATTGAAGGATTGAATTATGAAGACTTGTGCATTCAACCAGATGTTGAACTTCCGGAGGGGTACAAACCTCCCAAGTTCGAAATGTTTGATAGAACAGGAGATCCCAGAGTCCACCTGAGGACCTATTGAGATAAGCTAGTGGGGGTTGGAAGAGATGAGAAGATCCGTATGAAGCTCTTCATGAGGACCTTAAAGGGAGATGCACTATCCTGGTACATCAGTCAAGACCCCAAGAAATGGACGAGTTGGGTAGGTATGGAATCAGACTTCATGGATAGATTCTAGTTTAATACAGAGAACGCACCAGATGTATTTTACATACAGAATTTGAAGAATAAACCCACCGAAACATTCCGCGAATATGCTACTCATTGGAGGTTAGAAGCTGCAAAGGTTAGGACGGCCCTAGAAGAAGAGCAAATGAATAGATTCTTCATCCGGGCTCAGGATCCCCAATATTACGAGAGGTTGATGTTGATCGAGGGTCAAAAGTTCTCTGAGATCATCAAACTCGGAGAAAGAATCGAAGAGGGCATCAAGAATGGTATGGTTACAAATCTTGAAGCAGTGCAAGCCACCAATAAGGCTTTACAAACTAGTGGCGCGTCCAAGAAGAAAGATGTAAGTGTCGTGATGGTCGCACAGGGAGCCAAATCACCGCCAAAATACCACACTTACCCATCACCTCCACTTACATATCAGCCTATCCCAAATTACCAAGCACCCGCACCCTCCTATCCATCTCCCGTTTACCAGTCCTCTCAACCTCTCACATATCAACCCACCTCACCCAGATACTCTCAACCAGCACCTGTTTACCAAGCTTATAACGCTCAACCCTCTCACTATCAATCACCATCCACCCATTAAAATTTTCCAAGACCCAGATCGAATTTTGACCGTAAACCTCCTAGACAATACACAGCCATCGCAGAACCAATTGGCCAAAGCTCCAGAAAATCCCTCCCAGTGGGTCAACCCCAACAAGACCTATGCATATCACTCCGACATGAAGGGACACACCCTTGACGAGTACCGTTCATTGAAAGATAATATTCAGACCCTGATCGACAATAAGGTCATTGTAGCAAAGGAGCCCGCTTCTAATGTTCGTAACAACCCCCTGCCTGACCACAAAGGTAGAGACATTTATATGATCGAGATCAAGGATGATTGGGACCCCAAAGGGTCAATAAGTTTGATTGTTGAAGGGGATGAACCAAAAAAGCCGGCGGTTACCTTAACCTAATTGTTGTGCAGAATCAGCCCTCCATGGACGACGAAGTAAATATGTCTATACCTCTTGAATTTGAAGTGCCTCCTTCTGCGAAGGCGTACGAGCCAATCGAAGTTGAATTTGGGGTTCCAAAGGCACCTACACCCTTTGAAGTTGTTGTGCTACCACCAAGGGTGCCTATTTCGGTGGCAATGACTGACATAACACCATTCCCCTCAAATGCCATACCATGGGATTACACTACCAAAGCTAGGAGGAAAGGAAAGACAAAGACAGGAGAAACGATTACCGCACAAGGAATGACTAGAACAGGGAGGTTCTAAACCCCAGAGCACCTAGCCGAATCCGGTAAGCAAGCCCCGGGATGTTCCATTGAGACAGGACTCGACGATCTTTGGAGGAAAATACAGGCTAAGAAGTACTCGGTCATTGAACAATTAAACAAAACACCGGCACAAATATCTATCCTGGCCCTTCTGCAGAGTTCAGACACTCACAAGAATGTCTTAATAAAGATACTAAGCGAAGCCTATGTGCCCAGCAATATAACCGGGGGTGAAATGGCGAATATGGTGGGGCAAGTGTTGGAGAGCCATAAAATATCCTTCCACGAAGACGAGTTGCCGCCAGAAGGTTTGAGCCACAACAAAGCACTGCACATCACCGTGAAATGTGAAGATTATTTCATCATTAGAGTCTTGATTGATGGAGGATCAAGCCTCAACATCTGTCTGCTGATAACTCTTAGAACCTTGGGAAAAAGTCTGCATGCGATCAAAGATGGGGCTATCAATGTCAAAGCCTTCGATGGATCCCAGAGATCTACTATTGGAGAAATCAGCCTGTGATTGCAAATGGGACCAACATGGTTCGACGTCGACTTCCAAGTGATAGACGTCCCGACATCCTACAACTTGATATTGGGACGCCCCTGGATCCATGCTGCCGGAGCCGTAGCATCAATCCTGCATCAGGCGGTAAAATTTGAATGGAACCACCAAGAGGTGATCATTCATGGCGATGGTAGTACCCCATATATAGTCGCCAGACTATCCCAATGATCGGGGGCAGAAGGAGAATAGGCGAAGAGACATACCACCGCATCGAAAGGGTCAACGCTGTAGACAAAGACAAGTGGTGGGACAACAAGATCGAAAGCATCCTGAATTGGTGCGGGTACGAGCCTAGAAAGGGACTCGGTAAAAATCTTCATGGGATCACTAAGCCCATCAAACTGAAGAGGCATGGCACTACCTTTGGCTTAGGGTATGGTTATACTTGGAAGGAATTCGAGAACTGGTCGCCACCATGGCGCGGCCCCTACTATTCATTGGAGTTTCCGATACCTAGCCTGAAACAGACCTTCCAGCCAGCAGATACTATATATGGGTCAAAAGAAGATGAAACATTGGCAGCCATGGAGAATTTTTTCCTGGAGGATGATGACATGGACTGCTATGTTCTTTTTGAGGAGGAAGGAGAGGAAGGCCCTTCCATACAGGCCATAAGCAGGGGAGACCACCTCAGCAACTCGTCAACTAGGACCGTCAGAGCTCCGAGGGCTTCGGGGTAACAAGGCTAAACAAAAGCAGCATGCATTGCATTTTTAGTTTGCAGTCGTTGGTTTATCTAAACAAAACTATTTTCTACTTACGTTATATTTGTTAAATCATGCATAACTATGATAGCTGCTGTTTAGCAATGCTACCCCAGTGACACGCAACACCGGAAGCCACGGGAAAATGAACTAAACTTTCCCCTTTACAAAACTCATGATTTTCTTTGGATGCAGGCACCTGAGTCACAAACATATTGCGCGTTCGCATTGAACCGCCACGCCTATTTGCATTTGCTATCCGCACACAATATCCCCCAGCAGCCGCAATATCACAATCAGTTACCAGCAATCAGCTAAGAATATTTTATTACCATCTGCATTTTCTGCATTGCATAAGGCTACATTCTGCCTTCCGAGACTAAGCATTGTCTCCATCTGCATTTTCTGCATTGCATAAGGCTACCTTTCTGCCTTCCGAGACTAAGCGTTGTCTCCATCTACATTTTCTAAGGCTACATTTCTGCCTTCCGAGACTAAGCGTTGTCTCCATCTACATTTTCTGCATTGCATAAGCTAACTTTCTGCCTTCTAAGACTAAGCGTTGTCTCCATCTGCATTTTCTGCATTGCATAAGGCTATCTTTCTGCCTTCTGAGACTAAGCGTTGTCTCCATCTGCATTTTCTGCATTGTGTTAGGCTACCTTTCTGCCTTTTGAGACTAAGCGTTGTCTCCACCTACATTTCTTGCATTGCATAAGGCTACCTTTCTGCCTTCCGAGGTTAAGCTCTACCTCTACTTGCATGGCTGAAATATCGCCACTTTCATTTACGTCTTGCAATCGGCTAAAATATTGCGAAACTGTATTTAAATTTTCTATAGGCTAAAATATCACCATTTACATTTTTTGCACCGGCTGAAATATCACCAAACTACTATTTAAATTCTCTGTCGGCTGAAATATCGCCATTTAAATTTTTTTGCACCGGCTGAAATATCGCCAAACTATATTTAAATTCTTGTTGGCTGAAATATGGCTGTTTACATTTTTGCATCAGCTGAAATACCGCCAAATCTTGCATTTCATGGGCTGAAATATCGCCAAACTGTCCAAAGGCGTCATCGTTCGGAGGCATCATCTTCATAGCCCGAGAACACCATGCCATGGCCCGAGGATCCCACTTTATATCTTGCACATCATTATTCAAAGGCATCATGGTTCGGAGGCACCATTATCATGGCCCGAGAACGTCATTTCATAGCCTGCGAATCCTTTAATTTAGCGCTTCATGACCCAGGACATCATGATCTGAGGACGTCATCCTAACCGTCCGAGGACAGCATTCATGGTCCAACGGGAACTTGCATCACATTTAAGTTTATGCACAATATACGTCTATATTGCTAACTTGCAGGTATACCGGCTAGAAACGGCCATCTCAGCGGGAGCGACCCCGTTCCGGTTCTCGCAGCCGATCAACTTCAAGATACCTCTTGCTTCCCCCAAGCATCGTGTCCGTCCTTTCAAATCTCCATCGGCACGTTCTGCCAATGGTTCTTGAAATACATATGGCCTGATTCCTATAAAACCAGGGATATGTAGGCAACTCAGAGACCATAACTCGGTCAGATTCTTTTCAAATTGCCACTTTCGGTCAAAATTGGTCATCACATCTTTACCCGACAACTCTTTCATCCTTCCCGGGTAAAGAGGGGCAGCTGTTGATACCCAATTTTTCCTGAGTATTTTATATATCCAAAATACTTTCAAAATAACATATACATGCATATATAAGCATGCCCAAGAGTTTTGGTATTTTTCCTTATTTTTTAGGATTTTAAAACCAATTTTTTGCCTATTTTAATAGTAGAAAATTCAATAATTATTCCCAAACTATCATGTTTGGTGAATAATTTATTTTCATTCTCATATTTGTACCAAAATATAATTAAGTTGATTTTTCTATATTTTTATAAATTTATTTGGTAGTTCTAAAGTTAAATTGCATGTAATTGCAAGTTTAGCCTATCTTAAGATTAACTGCATTTTTATAATTATAAACTTGGTTCTTATACTGTTAAATTAATATTTATATGTTATTTATTAACTCAGTACATTTAATTTAATTTCATAATCATTTTATATTTTTTTTAAATAAAAGGAAAAAATGACTATTTAAAATATAGCCCCAATTCGTTTCAATTGTATCCCAATTTACATTTCAATTTTTTTTAGCCTGAAGTTGGCCCAATTTCAAGCTTAAAATTAGACCAGCCCAATCCCATCTAACCCAACCCAATGACCTATTCATCATACCCGACCCAAGGCTCTTTTAATCCAGACCGTTGATCAATCTGATCAACGGTCACGATCTCTTCTTTCCTTTTTAATTTGCCTAACCCAACCCTAATCCCCTCATTTCCCTCTGGTAGCCGCCTTTGGATCCTCTCATCTCTCTCTCAACCTTTCCCCTAACCCTAGCAGCTTCTCATCATCCTCACCCCAAAACTTACCGGAATCCTTGGCTTCTCAGGCCATGGAAACCCTATATTCACCTCTTATTACTCCTGTGTGCCTGATGCTTGAAGGATCAAGGCCAGACTTCAGAGGTCTTCACTCAGACCTTCACCGATTTGAGGTTTCCGGCCATTTCCGGCCCTGCTCCGACATATCTTAGCCTCTTGAGCCTGACTCCGACCTTATCGACCCAGATCTAATCTCGTGACTTCCAAGCCTTTCTAGTACTTTAGGGTTCTCAGAAAACCCTAGCCTATTCAAGGTTCTTTCATCGTTATTTGTCTAGATCTATTCGTTATCTATGCTTTTCTTGCCATCTAAGGTGTTTTCCCCAAAAGCTTCTTTTCAAAATCATTTCTCTTCAATTTTAGGGTTTCAGAAAGGATTTTTGAAAAAAATATTTTTGATGTTTCTCCTTCTTTGCGTTATGTGTGTTTGTTCATATCCTGCTCGTATGATTTCTTTATTACGCGCGTACTGTCTTCTACCTTTTCTTTTCTACTATGCATGTTATTTCTGTTAAACTTTGCCATGTTTTCTCTACTCTTTTGCTATGTGTGTTTACTGTTAAGTTATTTGATTTTGTTTACTGGACTCTGTTCATATTTTTACATGTTTCATCTACTTGTGTTCACGTCTGTATTATCTCCTTCTTCTGAATTTTTTTAGGTTCCGAGTTTTCTCAAAATGTGTTCTTCATGATTCTTCTTCCTTTGTCATTTAACATGCTATCATATATATCTTGTTGAGACTCTGAAGCAAATGTCTTGCTTTCTCACTTCCATGTTTTGAAACCATGGGATTTGGGGGTTCCTTTGATGATTTTGATTCCTTGTGTTCGAGTTAAGGCTCCACTTTGGGACCCTGGACTCTTAGACTCACTATGAGTCTGCAAATTGAACTTGTATCTCTTTGCTTATGATCATGAGTTTTTATGATTCTGAACTCCTCTCTCTTTTACATAGCTCGACACTCTCTTCTTGATTCACATGTTTGTGTACTTTATATATGACACTCTTCTTTCAAAATATTTTTTGCCAACTACTAATTGATGTTGAATCCCTTTCATGGCGTTTACTTGATTGTTCTTGATTTTCCCTAAGTGAACCTTTCTTTACCCTTTTTCTCAACCTGATTCATTCGATCAAGCATGTAATTTTGGTTTTAATGATTGATTCCCTTTCCTTTTTTTTCAAACCGTGTACTATTGGTTTGTTTCCTTAAATAGCTTCTATGTACTTACCCTTTATTATACCGCTGGAAAAATATTCTTTCAAAATCCCTTCCCTTAATTGTTTTACCCGTTTGAATTTGAATCCCTTAATTAAAGGGAGTCTTATATGGTTGATTGAAAATCAGACTTTGATTATTTTATTACCTTATTTCTCACAACTTTCACACTATAAATACTCTCCTCCGTTCTCTTTGAACACTCAAACACAGAACACAATCTGAGTTCACAATTCACTCTCACTTAAACTCTCTCTTTCTGATACTTGCACTGCTGTGGACTTTGTTTACTTTCTTCTGCACTCTTTTGCTTCTCTACTAGTATGTCTCAATTATTTTACATGCCTCAACAACAATGTGTTTAATTTTTCCTATTTGTTTCAAGCATATTGTCGCATGTTTCCCCTTTTCTTTATAGTTTCGTATTTAAATTATGTACGCAATAAGTTGTTTGTCATGAATTTGATACTTTATGAATCCCCTTACCCTTTACCCTTTGTATGTGAGTTATGGTTCAGGACATAACAACACTTCAATTTGCTGTCTATGAGCCTGAACTGGATTCTTTGAATCCCAAACTCAATCAATGCCCATTCCCTTTTACCCTTTTATGCGTCTGAGCCCTGTGCTGGGGTCTGATAGTGTCCTAATCACTATCTAGACTTTGGTATAACCTTCAAAAGGTCTTCTCTTAACTTGTTCAACCAAACAAGTGGTCAGGGGTGTGCCAGCCTACTTTGTGGCTAGGTATGACCACCACCTGTCATGGCTCCCTAATTCCCCTTTCACTTTGCATTTACTCTTAGCTATAAGTTCTGCCCCTCTCTTGCAAGCCATGCTTTGGGACCCCTGAGCTCCCTCTGAACTTGGATGCATGAGAGCTGGCTCTTCCACACTGCACTATTCTAATTCTGATAGTATCCTGGGTGTAAGCAATGCCTGGAATCCCTGAGATTCCTTGAAACTTTGAAACACCTTGGATAAANAATAGTAAAAGGATGTGGGAGGGCTCTTTACTTTTCTTGCATCCAAGGGGTAGAAATCATGAGTTAGGATTTTTATTTTTTATCAAACTAGAAATCTTGCCTATAGGATCTTTAAAATTGATTCAATCACATAGATACCATGCCTATAAGATTTAACGCTTAACTTTACCGCAAAATCACCTAGAAAGCATGTCTATAGGATTTAACATTCATGTTCTGTAATGACTCATATAGAGATCATGTCTATAGGCTCTTACATTTCTGCATATACAAATGTCATTAGGAATACCGTTTATAGGCTTAATAACAAAGTTGCATATAGACATCGTGTGTATAATACTCCTATTAATGTCATGAAAGGGTGTTAAAATCAGTAAACGTATAGAAAGCATGCCTATAGGAAACCTCGTCCTTAATAGCATCATTCGTTCTTAAGCAGTATCGATTGCTGGAACTCGTGTCTTTACTAAAACTGGTAATTTTCTACTTCTGAAACCCGCTAAAATTGGTAAACCTTTTCCTATAACCAATCTGCACTCCCCCGAAACTCGTAAACCTTTTAATCAGTCTACATCTTTTATGAAACAACTGGTAACTCTTTTCTAAAACCAGTTTGCATCTTTTCTCTTTGTTTAAACTGATAAATCTTTTTCTAAAATCAACTTGCATCTTTTCTGAAACTACTGGTAACTCTTTGCATCTTTTTTCTGAAATTAATAGATCCTACGCCTAGGTTTTTATTTCAACTCATAAATAAAAGGTTGGCTAATTAATGACTTGGGTCAGTCCCTGACAACTGTATCTGAGTTGCCTAATGCAGACTTTCTGTTTAAATACATGTGTTGAACCAGTCCGCTCGCTGCTTAATTTAAATCTAAGACCAAATCAGTATTTGTCAAGGCATGCTAAACTAAATGATTGTTTGACTTCTGGGGTTAATTTGAGCCTTGTATGCTTGTTTGTTCTCCCCTTTTACTTGATACTTGTTTTGAATGTCGAGCTAGAATTTTATCTTTCAAACTCCACAAAGGCCCCCATCCCTTTCTTCCCCTTTAGGATTAGAAGTCCTAATACCCCGGGACTAATAGGATTGGGACGGGTATTAGCATCCATAAGTAAACGATACCGTTCAGCACTTTAATACCTTAACGGGGTGGGAAGGGTAGACATAGAGATGATGATTACACAATAGCACTCCGCGTACAACTGAGTACCAGTGTTGTGCGAATGATCTATGTAATGTATAAACCTAGGACCCCTTTCTCCTTCTTTATTAGTTTAACAAAATTTTTTGAATCTTAAAGCTATCTTTCAGATTATTTGCACTAAGTACTTGACCTTTTCCTCTATTTGCACATTTTTACAAAAATTGCTCCTTTAAAATTCAGCACTTCTTTCAACCTTTTGTGCTTCTTGTACTTTTTTATTTACATTTACATCTAAAGTCACAATTGTAGCATGCCCGGGAACCACACTAGTGGATCTTGAGGGGTGCCTAATACCTTCTCCTCGAGATAATTTCAAGCCCTTACCCAAAACTCTGGTCTGCATCTTTAATTCTTCTAAAAGTGTCCTAATGCACTATAATCATTATGTGGCGACTCTCCAAACTCTAAAAAAAACCAATTCCCAAAGTGGAAAAAGAGTTGTCTTCCCAAATGCCGTGAACCCGATTCCGCGAGGAAAAAGGGGGCGTCGACAGGTCCTAGGTTTGTGAAACACATGGATCATTCACACAACACCGGTATCCAATCGTACGCATGGTGTTATCGCGTGATCATTATCTCCATGTCTACCTTTCCCACCCCATTAAGGTGTTAAGCATGGAATGGTATCGTCACATACTGCATGCTATTACCCGTCCCACCTATCAGTCCTGGAGGTAGTTGGGACTACTAATCCTAAAGGGGAGGGAGCTTACCTTTTTAGAGTTGAAAAGGATAAAAATATAGGGCGACATTCAAAACACATAATGCAGTTAAAGGGGAACTAGTAGCAACTAAGGGCTCAAACAGGCCTCCTCATTTTAAGAAACAAATTGTTTAGCATGTCTTACACATACTGATTTGGTCTGAATTAAATTAAGGCATAGGATAGGTCGATTTACCACATATTTTCCAGATAGGGAGTCTAAATTAGTCCTGCTTAGATGTAGTTGTCGAAAACTGACATAGTTGATTAATTACTTAACTATTTGCCTATTTGTTAAACGGGACCTATAGGCATGATATCTATTAATGGAGGAATAAACTGATTGCCAAAAAAAAAAGAATTGTTGGTTGTAAGCTCTGCGAGTGTTAAATAAATTACCACTGATTTTAAATTTTGGAGCGAATGGGCGATTCAGATTTAGTTGATAGCCCCTATAGGCATGCTCTCTAGGCATTATTGATTTTATCGTTGTTATTGTCATGCAGAGATACTATGGGCAGATCATCTATATGCAATTGGTTATTTTAACTCCTATAAGCAGATTTGCCTAGTGACAGATGACAGATGCATATGCAGAATGCAGGAAATCCTATAGGCACATTATCTATATGATATGCAGAGTTTCAACAACGATTTATGGGCATGGTATTTATATGAAGTGCAGAAAACCTATGAGCATGGTATCTACGTGAGATGCAGAGGTTTGAAAGTAGTAAGTCCTACAAACATGGTATATACATGAAATGCTAAATTTTGAAAGTAATAATTCCTAAAACATGGTATCTACATGAGATGCTAAATTTTGAAAGTAATAATTCCTAAAATATGGTATCTACATGAGGTGCTGAATTTGATCCCATCCCTTTCACTGTACACCCCAGTAGTTATTAAAAAATTTATTACAAACCAAATGAATCAGAGGAAAGAATAAAATTACATCAGTGATTACATCTACATCTAATCAACCTAATCCAGACTCAGAGTCTAATAATATGAGATAAACCAATTTCCAGGATCAGACGTTTCAAAGGCTTTCTCTTATTTGGGATGTGTCAAAGTTCCAAGGAACTTCAAGAGTTCCAGGTAATGCTTACACCCCAAATATCATTACAGAATCAGATTATAGTGCAGTGTGGAAAGGCCAGCCTTCAAATGTCCAAGTTCAGAGGGAACTCAAGGTCCCAAGGCAAGGCTCATAGGAAGGGGGCAGGACATAGAGACTAGAAATAAGTGTAAGTGCAATAAAAAGGAATTAAGGGGAGGCCAGGGCAGGCTGGTGGTCATGCCCAGCAATTAGGATGCTGGCACACCCCTGACCACCCTGTCAGCCTTAGAATTGGGGAGTTAAGACCTTGTTAAAGGTCAGGTTCAGCCCTGGATAGCTATTGGGATGTTGTTAGGCCATACCTTAACTCAACACACATAGGGAAATGAGGTATGGGAGCAATTGTTTATACTAGCAGCAAGAAACAAAGAAAGAGCAGGCAAAAACATGTAGGTACTTCAAAATTAACTTTGCAGAGATTTGAAAGCACACATGGATACAAATACTATAAATAAACACATTAGAATGATACTAAAATTAATTTTAGGACATACCAGTTCAAATAAGCAAGTAAGGAGAAACAATAGCCTTATGGAAGCCAAAGTGCAGTTAAGAAGCAAAAGTATTAGTTTAGAAGAGAGTTGTGATCTCTGTGTGCTTAATCGTGTGTGGAGGATTATTCAATCGTGTATTTATAGTGCAGAAAGGAAACATAAATAGGTAAGAAAATAGTTTGAGAATCAATCACACAAGGTTTCCCTTTAATTAAGGGATTCTGATTTCAAACGGGCAAAGTAAATAAGGAAAGAGGTCAACTAAACATTTTTTAAAGTAGTGCAAGAAGGGGTAAATACATAATAGTTATTTAAGAGAAGAGTTTTGACAGTACACGGTTGTGCAAATTAAGGAAAGGAAACCAATTGAAAGCCAAGCAATCATGAGTCGAAAATTTTGTATGAATGAACCAAGTCCAAAAAAGGTAAATAGAGGCTTTACTTAAGAAGAATCAGCAACAATCAATTAATCCCAAAAAAAAGATTCCGATTCGAACATAAGTTGGAAAAACTTTTTGAAGAAAGATTTTCACACACATATAAAAGGGACTGTCATGCTAATCAGAAGAGTCTAGTACTATAGAAGAATTCAGAGTCATACACAATAAGGGTTCGAATTCAATACATAGATCCAAAGCAAGTTTGAGAGAGTCCAGGGCTCAAATAGAACCCTAGTCCAAACACACAAGACCAAACTCGCCCAAAAACCCCAAATCCTAGGGTTTTCAATTTGAATCAGATGCAAAGAAGACAAAATGAGGAAACAGGCAAATACAGTAGAAAGTTCAAAGTCAACAGAGTAAGGAAATTAATTCGAGACATAATAAGAGAAAAAGAAATAGTAGAGGAAAACATGCTTAAGTAGGTATTCTAGAGGAAACTTTAAAAGACGAAATAGTAAGAACACTTAATGAACGCGGTAGGAAAATACAGTAGGCGAAGCATATCAAGTCATAGTGGAAGGCAAATAGCAGAACATCGTGAAGATCATACAGACACATAACATAGAAACACAGTAGAAGAACATGTGTGGTAAAAGGAAAATATAAGAACATAGTAGAGACAAACATACACAAAGAAAGGGAAAATAAAAGTCAGAAAAACACTTAAGCATTTTCAGAAACCCCAAATCGGAAAGAAGTGACTTTGAAAGTTAAATTTTTTAAAAAAAGTTGGGGAAATATTTTGAGAACTCAAAAATAGAGCATGAATACACACAGATCTGAAGAGAATCGGAGAAAAACCTCGAACAGCTAGGGTTTCAGGTGAACCCTAGAATGAGAAAGGCTTGGAAAAGGTCCGATCTAAGTCGGATAAGGCTGGAAACAGGCTCATGAGGCTAAGATATGCTGGAGCCAGGCCGGAGATGGCCGAAAACCTCAAGTCGGCAGAGGTCTGAGTGGAGACCTTTGAAGTTTAGCCTCAAACCTTTGAGTACCAGGCACACAGGAGCAATAGGAGGTGAGTATGAGGATTCCATGGACTGAGAAGCCATGGAAACCGGCGAGAATCGAAGGGATTAGGGTTAGTTTGGGTGGCGGCAACTAGGGTTTGTAGAGAGAATAGGAGAGGAAGGGGATTCAAGGGCGGCGGGTTAGGGGAAATGAATTAGGGTTGGGGGGTTTGGTAAATTAAAAAAGGAAAAGTGGGGTGTGAGTCGTTGATCTTTTAGATCAACGGCTGTGATTAAAAGAAATGCCTGGTCGGGTAATTTAAATGGGTTAGGGGTTGGGTTGGACTGATCCAGAATTGGGCCTGGAATGGGGTCAATTAAGGGGATTAATGTGGCTATAATTGAAATGCAGATGGGCTATATATTAAATAGCCAATTTTCGATTTTAAATTTAATTAAAATGGTTAAATTGATTTTTTAAAAAATTACAAGCACTGAACTAATTAATAATATATAAACGCTAATCTAAAAATATTAGGAATAATTTTATAATTGTAAAATGCTATTAATCATAATATAGGCTATAATTGCAATTTTATGCAATTTAGCTTTAAAATTATCAAATAAATTTATAAAAATATGCTAAAATTACCTTAATTATATTGTGGTATAAATATGAGGATGGAAATAAATTAGTCGCAAAATAATAGTTTTGAGAATAATTATTGGATTTTTGTACTGCTAAAACAAATAATAAAAATGATTTTAAAAAGCTTCAAAAATTAGGAAAAAATCTTAAAATTCTTGGGCATACTTATATATGCATGTATATGCTATTTTGAAAGTATTTTGAGTATAAAAATAGATAGAGAAAAATTGGGTATCAACATCTTAATTGTTTAACAAATCGCTAAGATACATTGACACAGTAAGCTCCTTTACTGCTCCTTTCAATTTGTTTTTCTTTTACTAATTTAATTGATAATTATATATTTATAAGAAAAAATTGTTGTTAGTATTATTTGATTGTTTTCAAGTACTATTACTTTTTCTAACAATATAATTATCATCATCATCATTATTGATGCTAAGGTAGTTCATTTAATATCCTCTAATTTCTTTTAGTCTAAGTATTACTTATTTTACTTCAAATATTGCTGATAACCAAAACAATTTCCCCTCCACAATAGCATATCTAATAATCAGAGAAAGCACTTGCACAAATACGTAAGATCTTCATGCTAATCTATCTATCTATATATATATATATATTATTATAAAAGCATGAATAAAATATTGGATTACAAAAATAACCTTTTAATATTAAGTATAATAACTCACAATAAAAAGACATAATCGGAATTCTAGACATTAGCCTTGTAATCCTCTTAGTTTTAGGACAAAATACTAGATGTTAGAATCCTATTCCTACATGATTACCTTTAGAAATTAGATTTTATTCTTTTTATTTTTTAAAACGATATTTTTCCAATGTTGGTTACTATCACGACTCCAATCCCGGTCATGATGGCGCCCAACACAATTGCTAGGCAAGCCCGACCTTTTATACTCTCAACCCGAGCATGAAGCTCAAAACCAGTTATTTGAATATCATTAATTTAACAATAAAACTAAAAGTTTTAAATGATATATATATAGAAACCAAACTGAATATCACGATAACACGGAATATGCTTCCAAAGACCTGGGGGTCATGTGTCTAGAGCATCTAACAATACAGTGTGACAAGACTCCAAATAATACAATGTCTCAAAACTGCAGAAAGATAATAAAAAGGGATAGGGGAGGAGTCGGGCCTTGCGGACGTCAGGCAGCTACCTCGACAACTCCGGATAAACTCTGAAATTAGCAAAAGCTCAGCTAAACTCCCGGGATACCTGGATCTGCACACATGGTGCAGGGAGTAAAGTGAGTACTTCCAACTCAGTGGTAATAGACATGTATAATGACTGACAGTAAGAAATCCTGAAATACAACAATGCAAAGCTATAACCAATACTCCTACATATTTAACAGTGTAATAACAACAATTAATGACAGATAACACAGGCAAGTATAGATGTATGAATGTAATGCAATGCACATGACCGCTACGGCGCGTAGCCCGATCCATTGGGTACCCAGCGCTCACTGTGGGGGGTTCAGACTACGGAGGGGCTCCTACAGCCCAAGCGCAATATCAATATCACATCGCTGCGGCGTACAACCCGATTCACTATCAGTCCAGCTATATGCATGCAAGCCACACGGGCACAGTCAAACTTACCATTTTTAGTTCCAATTATCAGGAATTATTATTAGGTGTTTAAAACCTTAGAATTTTACTAGCCATTTCGAGACAATATTTAACTCAGGACTGATATCATGAAAATATGCTATACATCATGGAAACAGTGATAATAATCCCTACGAGATTCAAATAACCGGCATATAGCCCGAATATATCCATAACCATCCAAGTAGGAGGTTTATCAGCTAATTTCTAGCCAATGATATAGTACAACATCACTCGGTTGGATTAGGCCACAGTCCTCAATCACAATCAACCCCGCACTCACCGTAGAGTAAGTGTCTCGCCTCAATATAGCGTCACAGTATGATATACCGGGGTTTCAAACCCTCAGGTCATCATCTGCATCTATTACTCACCTCAAACTGGTCACGAGACTAGTCCGCTAAGCCTTTTCCTCTTGAATCAACCTCCTCACGCACCGAATCTAATCAAAACCATAAGGAATACATTATAATATGCTAATGGGACATAACCCAATCGAAAGAACTCGAAAAATACTCAAAAATACGAAGTTGGCAAAACCCGAGCCCTGGGCCCACGTCTCGAAAAATTACAAAATTTACATTCCCGGAATTCTCGTCTCACCACGATTCTGTACATACCAAATACACAAGAATCGGTGTCCATTTGTCCCCTCAAATCGTCAATTTAAACTCTCTTAGGTTCAAGCCCTAACTTCCATTTTTTATCCTTTAAATCCTTGGATTTTCAGTGTTTAATCCTTATTT